>JAHRHJ020003256.1:0-216043 GCA_019776745.2 Taxus chinensis | reverse complement strand
TTTCATTTTTATTTTTCCATAGTCATGAATGATGGGCATATCTTTCTTGTCAATTTTTTCCCCAACATCCACAGGTACGTGGAAATATCTCATTGGATGCAGTAGGATGGGTTCTTTTTGCGAACTTGTCACTTTTGTTATTTTTTGTAAAAGTGTCAAATTGGCCCCATGGCCCTGACGGATCTTGATTGGCTGAAACAAATGGAGGTGGAAAGGTGGTCCCTTTTGTGTTTTGATGCTTTGAAAGGTCAAAGGAAGAAAGGAATGTCCTTTTTTGTGTTTTGAGGCATTATGGCGAAAGGCGTAAAATGTAAAAGAATGCCTAAGGCCAGCAAATGGACACTTGACCATTTCTAAGTCAAAAGCGGAAAGGTGGGTTGTCGGGACACTCTAGGAATTTTACATTTGTTTCCAAAAGGGCGTAAAGTTATAAAGTGAAGTGCAACCTTGCTAGCACCCAGGTGAAGCCACGTGTTGATGCCTACATTGAAAAGTCAAAGCGGGAAGACGGGTTATCGGAGCAATTTGGGAATTTTGGTTTTATTTCCAAAAAGAGAGTTAAATATTATAAAATGATCCATGACTCCGCTGGGGTCTTGAGCCCATGTTGAAAATTCAAAGAGAAGAGGTGGGTCGGTGGAGAACTATGAGTTTTTTAGCTTTTCTTTAAAAAGAGTTAAAATTGCAAAAGTGAGCCGTGACTCCGTCCCCACTCAAGTAAAGTCACGTGTCAATCCTGTATCAAAAGTGGATGGGTGGGCCAAAATGTAAAAAAATGCAAAATATCTACAAAGTCAAAAAATACAAAAGGCGCCCTCAAGCCCGCTTCAGTTTAGATCTTTTCCACATGGACGGCTCATATTTGATGTTACAAAATAGGTTTAACGGCTGCAATACATAGCATTTTTTTTTCGCCATTAACGCTTCTTCAAGAACCAAGAAACCAAATATAACCGTTTTTTAAGACTATTTAATGGATTCTCCATGCCATTATGAAGGGTTGGATCCTGACATTCTTGAAATTGTAATAGATTCGAAAGTAATCAATACATGAGTTTTTCCCTTTCTTCCTTTCCAATTCCTCTTTCCTTGTTTGAATTTGTGAATCATCCATATTTTCATGCTAAGAAACTTTGTGTTATTGTTTAGATGATTTTTGGGAACTTTGTGTCTGTGGAATTATATCTGTTATCAAAGCGAATGATCTATTCTGCATCTCCCTGGCTCAATACGTATAAGGTTATACTCTGCTATCTATATTTCCTGAAAGTATTGTTATGTTCTTCCTCTCTTATCTCCTTAGTTCTTCTATCTTCAATTGAAGATCTTTTGGGCATGAAATGTTTCAAAGTATCAGGAATCCACGCTTTGAAAGTTGTACATTTGTATTTTTTTTTATGCTTGAGTTCAATAAGGGAACCTCTCCTATTAAAGAGGAGGGACTTGTTGTCCTCTGACTGTGATTTGTTAAAGTACTATTTTAAAACCCAACATTTTTTGGTGACTCTACTGGGGATTTCGTTTCAAACGTATCCCTTTTCTAAAAGAACAACTTCAAGATCATTTTTGGTCTAGCAACTCTATGGCATACACGTGGGAAGAAATCTCTCGGGGTAGAATATTCCCATTTTTAATTTTTGGAGAAACAAAACTTCTCTCTTCTTCCAGCAAGAAGGAACAGAAGAACTCGTTCTACAAGCACACCTCTTGTTAAAGACATAAATTCCAACAATAGCATTCCTCAAGAACAAATTAGTCCTAACCTTCATGCTTTGATACTTGCTGGTGTTTCAGTTCCCCTTTAGTCAATTTTTCCAAAGATGGCAACACCTTTACCTTGGGGAAAATGGGTTAGGCCTCTTTTTCTTCCTCATCCATTACATGAGTTACCTAGTGGTAACAATAAAAATTTTCCTAAATTCCAAGGTGATGGGAAGGTTCGTCCAGATGAACACATTGTAGCCTTCATTGTTGCATGTGGGATTCTTGGGGTTGAACATGAAGATGTCTCTGTTAGACTTTTTGTGGAGACATTGTAGGAAAATATTGTTGACTGGTTATATCATCTTCCTGTTGGGTCAATCACTGATTGGGATACCATGAAAACTCATTTTGAGAAAAGTTTCAAACCTACTAAAGATGTGCATGCTCTATTAGCTCAAATATCTCATATCAATAAGGAACCATTCGAGACCATGAGAGAATTTGTGGCCAAATTCAATAAGCTCATTCATAAAATTCCACAGAACACTTGTCCTGTAGATCAAATCCAAAAATGCTTCTTCCTCAATGCTCAGTTACTTAAAGTGAGTTATGCACTAAGGAGAGATAACCTTGCAACTCTGGATGCTGATCAACGTTTGGCTATTAGTGTTGAGGATGACATGATCATGTCTGGTAAACTAAAAAGAGAACCTTCCAAGTCTAAAGAATCTTCTTCTTCCTCCTCACCTAGAGCCAATTCTGACCAGTTAGTACAGAAGCTTGCAAATGATCTCATTGCTATCAAGAAACAATTGGATCAACATACTCCTTACCAAGATGTTCCAAGGAATAATTTTCAGCCCAGGAACCATTTTCCTTCTTCTCAGACTAAATTAGCTATTGAAGGACCACCCATCAAGTTCAAGTCAATGAAACTTATGAAGTTGAAGAACCTGATCATGAGGATTTTAATGAACTCTATGAGGAACTAAAAGAAGAGGTTGATGAAAAACTGGAGGATCTTGGTGGATCTTAAGTTCATTTCCTTATCACTGAAGTTATGGATGATGAAGATGAATATGATGAAAGAGTGGCAGTTATGAATAGCGAGTCATATGCTTTCATGACTCAGGAGCAAGCAAACAAAAAATAAAAAGTGGTGTAGCCTGCTAAGAAATCCAAGGAGTTTCGTATAACTATTCTAGTGGTTTGCAAGAAGAGGAGCTCCTAATCCCACTGCCTCCACACAAAAGGTGAGTTATGTAATCATCCTCCTTCTACTTTTTCTTCCAAACTTCTTGTCCTTCAAATCTTAGAACTGATAATTAAATGTCTCTCGAGTCCCAACAATGATTCCTCATCCACCTCTATATCTTTTGATATCATTGATCACCTCAAAAAGACCAAAATCCAAATTTCAGAGGCAAAGTTTCATCACAAACCCATCCAAAAGCCTTTGCTAAAATGGTAAAAATTTGTCAATTCCAAATCCAAAGCTTCATCCAATACCTCTAAAGGTATTTTTCCCACTCCCTCTTCCTTACCTAAACCAAGCCTTGTGGCGGCAGTCACTTCCCTAATGAGAAAGTTCAAACCATTCGACTCTCCTCATAGTTGGCCATAAAATCAGTAATTGTGTTGTAGACTCAGGAGCATAAGCTAATGTAATTCCTAAAAAAGTAGTTCATGCTTTAGGCCTGGCTCTAACATGTGCCTTTGATTAATATTATTCCATGGAGAGTAGAAAAGTCCTTTGGGTAGGAGGAGGAAGGAGATGCACAAGTAGTTTTTTTGGCTTTTCCAGAGAAAAAGGTCTTAGCCACTATTTGGTAGCTAATATTCCTATCCCTCTTATGGGATGGTTGTTGAGTAGAAATTTTTGTAAGGAGGTAGGAGGTGAAATTCAGATGGATTGGTTGCCATGCTTTGATCCTGGTCAATTGAAAAATGAAGAAGCTGCTACCTAATAAACAGACTGAATACTTGTGCAAAATACTGATGAATCCAAAGCATAGAAAGGAACTCCCTAAAGATAAGGCATGTAACTACATGGAGCATGTCACAAGATGGAAGTAAAACCCGTCCCGAAAGGGAGTGATTCATAAGCCGATATGGCATTTGGGATCTGGAGTTTGATGGAAGTTTTGTTCATGGTTCTAGGGCTGGTGTGGTGTTAACCTCTCTAGAAGGGAACATTGTCATCTTTTTCTTCAAGCTTTATTTGAAAAACAAACATACCACCGAATATGAGCACGATACTTTACGGAACATGGAAAAAGAAATTGGCGACAGATGTAATAAATCTTTTTGCTCATGGGGTGAGTGTAGATGATTGTGAATAGGTAAGGGATCCATTTACCAAGTGCGAAGATATGAGATTTGAAACCTTATAGAAATCTTTTTTGGTGTATAAACCAAGTATGGAAGATTTATAGCTGTGAGATGTCTTTAACTCCATTAAGTTTACCACGAATAAGTAAGTAAGACGGAAGAGTTAGAAATGGTCATAGACTGTCGTCAGGATCTTAGGTGCTGATTTCCCACCCATATTTCATCTTAGTAAATTTAGCTATGGAAATGATTCTAGGGCCCATTCCAGTGATAATTCAATAAGAAATGGAAGGTTTTTGATAAGATCGACACAGAGAGATTGCTCTCATGTCTTATAGCTTAAGTCTGAATTTTGGATCAACTCTACAATTTGAATATAAAGTGCAACGCTGCCTAAAAGTGGTTATCCTCTGAATGACGGAAAGGCAGGAAGAGATGGATCCAGATGGCTACATCAAATTGAAAGGTAACATGATCCCTACAGGGATGGTGAGTTTGGAAAATTTGTTTGATAAGCATGATAGGTACAGAATCAAAGCGAAAGCGCTCTAGGAGCTGCGGAAGTCTCTGAATGGAAAAGGCTAAATATAGGAGTCGTGAGAGCCCAATTGGTGAACATTTGAAAAATGTTTCTCTCACGAAAGAAAAGAAACATAGATCTACAAAAAGGTATGTTTTTGAAGTTTATTTCTTATTCATATGCTGACTCAAGGCTTTTCAAACCAAAGGATATTCAACCAAACACTTTATCATCCCGTGGAAGACCTGTGATCAAACTTTCAAGAAGAACACAGGCATACAATCTTAGGTTGATAGCACTATTTTTCAAGAGAATCCAAAATTTACTAAAGGGAAAGATTTTTTTCCACAATCATTCACCATGGCTGTTAACATTGTGGCCAATTTTAAATTTTAATTGTTTATAAATGTGCAAGTACTCTAGTCCATTTAGACATCTAGAAATTTAAGGGAGTTATATATTATCTATCAAGGATATTCTAGAGAAATCAAGTGGAAACTAGAGAAGTCATTTTATTGTTATCTTTGAGAATCAATTAATCATCATAGCATTTATTGTAGCATTAAAGGTCATGGTTAGACACGTTGTAATGCATAGATTTTCTTGGTTGATGTTGTTTTTGTTATTGTACAACATTGAGGGATCTAACACATATTAAGAAATACCAGTTGTTCCTTGTTGTAATGAAGACCCCAAAACACATTGTTTTCTTTCATGTTTAAAATTCGATTGCCCAATTAGGTTTTGGAGAAATGAGGCTAATTTCCTAGTGATTTGAATAAAGACGTGGAATTCTAAGCAAGGTTTTCGGAAGACATAAGTAGACAACTTGTTCATCAAATCATATTTCACCTACCTATGATTCTGCTAGGAACATCAATAGCATGGTTTGTACATGCCAACATCGTTAAGTGTATCGTCTAGACATTTGGGCTCTAATCATCGTCAAGTTTTTGGGTTCTCATTGTCCTACCAAATGACCTTGATTTCTATTAGTAGATTTTGGCAAATGTCATCATCATTCCCAACATCAAGATAAGCTTAAACCCTACATATTTCTTTATTGCTCTAGATTTAAAAAAATAATCAGGGTTGATTTATTGTTTTGCATTTATTACAAACCTAGTTAAATGTATATGGATATTCAACATGCAATTTGAATGTAATACATTTATTCATAATACATAGAATATATGTAAATTGTGGGGAAATGCCTCCCATTAGTTGTACTAAGAAGTCTTAAATCATCACTTGGTGTTACATTTGGTATCCCATGGCATTTTAATCAAGAATATCACTCCCAAAATGAAGACTTCGGTGTTCATCCACATGAAGACCATGTATCAAATGGATCAAAGCTTCTAGAAGAGGAATAACCATCAAAGAGATGTATAAGGACATTCAAATCCAAATGGAAGACGAGATTTCGATGGACTTGTGTTATGAAAGATTGTAATGGTGTTGAAAGAGTAAAGTGTGCTTTGTTTGTTGAATATAAGAGAGACTCCATTTTCCAAGGATGGAAGTAGCATCCTTCGAGTCTATGGTTCGAATTGGCTTGCATAATTAGAGCCTCATTAATTTGCTTTACAACTATTTTTAGAAAGAAACCAAACAAAATAGAACTCCAACTACCAAACATGCAAAACTAATGGTAAATGTTAATAGTTTTGATAATTATATTTGAAATTGAAAATATGTATTTTCTTGTTGAATAATTTACATTTAGAAATTTGTAAGTTAATTTGTGACTTGAATAAGTATAAAGGCATTCCACATATACAAATATCATGTCTATAAAAGAGTTTATACAAGTTGTTAAGGAGATAAAATTGGATAAAAGTAAAATATGATACTTTCTAGTCTATTTTACTCAATTTAGTTAATGAAAGTACTTGTGGAACTAAGAAACAACATTGACTGTTTGTTTTACATATCTAACAAATGAAAGAAGAGGTCAGTGTGTAACAAAATTCATACACCTCCAAATAAATGATAGAACAAATCAATTTGAATATGATTCCATGACAACTCTTTTAATAGAGATGGAATTGTTCTTAATGAAGAAAGTTGGATTTGGATATGATGAGGCTTCTATCATGAGCGCATTTTCTACAAACTGTGTTTTATCTTAATTTCCAAATTTTCAATTTATCAATAAATTTGCAAGCAAAGTTTATTCAAAGAGATAATGAACTCTACTAAAAAACATGGAGAATTGAAAGAGATAATGAACTCATTGCAAATCACCAAGTTAAAAGTGTTGCAAATTTATCAAATGATTCTCTATAGGAAAGGTCATGAAAACACTTGTGAAACTCATCTCTGATTTGTTAACAAAAATAAGAACTAAGAGGAGAAAAAAATGCACTAATGCCCAACAACATTTCAAGTACACTTTTGCATCCATTTCCATGAAGTTGTGCTTATTTAATTAATTAGGTTGCATCAAAAATTACAAGATGATCATGTTGATAATTACTTCCAATGACATTGTTTTAAATATTGAAGTTGTCATGGTTACTAAGAGATTTCAAGTTAGTACATTTTGGAAAGATGCACTATAATTTTTTTTTAAGTAGAATGCAAAAAAAAAATTCTTGAGTTAGTACAAGGCACATGTACCATACATGGATCTGCATTGGAATTTGAGAGTTTGCTCAAGTCGCAAAGTTCAAGGACAGTAGATGATTACATTCTATTCACAAAAAAAAATTACAATAAATGTGATTGCATTTTTAAATGCAAGGATCACATAATACCTAAATTAAATGATAAGTTTTTCATTCCTCGTAATTATCCCAATGAGCTAGATGATGTAGACAATCAAACAATAAAGTGTTTTACATGTTTATACATATAATCTAGTGTTGGGAACCACAATTATAGATAATGTTAGATGTTTAGACAATATGAATGAATATATTTGTGTTGTTTTTAAATCAATTCCAAAAAGTTGATTGGAATATGTGATCCATAACATAAGTTTTAATGGTTTGAATTATTTCCATGTTTAATGCAACTATTGCAAAAAGTTATTTTTGTTATAGCAATGATCACTAGCAATGATCACTACAATGTGTTAAAGAGACTTATCAAAGTTAAACAAGACAAAAAATGATGATGGGTCTAAACATTTTTTAAATGTATTATATATGGTAATATCTAAAATGTGTGTGCACCTCATGCTCTAAATAAGTTAGATCAAAATGACATATATGTTGCACGGAAACATATGAAGGCTCTAAAACCTTTTCTACTAGCAAGATATATATCATCATTTAATAATATAAATTTTGAGCATTTTGAATAAAATAAACAATGAATGGAAACATTAAAAAAAATGGTGTAAGACGTTTTCTCAAATGTTGGATCATGATTGCATATATCAAATTTGATTATTTTCACTAAAAATAGATGTGTTGCTTAGTTATTAAATTTCTCCACAACTGGAAGGATAATATCTTATTTAGTATGTACTTAGTTTACTTTATGTCAATTGAAGTATAAATATTTATGCAACTTTTCATCACAAGCATGGTTCAACAAATATATACCCTTCACATTGAGAGTGGACCTGCCCCTTCAAATTTTGATTACGCAACACCATGGTTCTCCTAAGGTTGTTCTCTTGAATAGCCTAGTGTCGAAAGTCCACTTGTTTATTAAAAATTAAAAAAATTAAAAAGAAAAAAAAAACCTTCCATTCAGGCAGAGATTACCACTAGCCCTTTATATTTGATCATTGAACCCCATGTTCTCCAAGAAGCCATGATCTTAAATACCACGAGTGTCTAAAGTCCACCCACTTAGGTTTCTTTATAATGAGTTATAATATTTTCTTGATTCTAATAATGCAACTTTCGTTTTTTCTTGTTGTCAAGCAAACATGTCTGGAATGCTCCAGCTCATTGAATACATAGACATTTACTAACACATTTTCCTGTCGGTATGCTTATGGCACTCTTAACATTTTTGACCCTTGATTACAAATGTGTACATGCGTGCAAAGCTAATACAATTTTACTTGTGAACAGCTTAGTCAATTGTTTGTGTAAGCCGGCAGATGTAATATAAAATGTGCGCAAAGCTAGTACAATTTTTCATGTGAACAGCTGAATTGATTGTTCATGTAAGCCCATAGATGTAAAGGAACTTCCTAGAGATTTCAGCCTTCAGACGAGTAAAAAATAATTTTCTTAAACCAAAACTGTTTTAACTTAAGAGGAAACTATCACTGCCCATATGTTTGCTACTCTCACCAAATCTTCCCTCGTTGTGCCCACATCTTAAGTGAGGCAATTTGCATGTTTTCTACTCATAAAATTTGATCTTCATTGTACCCACATCACAAATAAAGCAATTTTGTGTCCTTGAAGCAAGAAGAATAAAACAGAAGACGGTACATTTTCTGTTTCGATGACAGTTCAAGCAGCAGTAAAGTCATTGACTTCAGTCAGAGGACTGCTGATAAAATAATATAAATGCCACCTGATCTTATCGTTCTCATATTTTATAAGAGCATGCCAACACACATTAGAATTCCAAATCAAAGTGCATTTATTCATTGCACTAAAGATAGTTTAATATTTAGCTCCCCTTTCAGGACAAAACAGTTTATAATACAATTGACCAGTCTTCAATAGTCTAGTGGGCCAGTAGACTTGATAACGGAGCCGATGTTGCGAGATGATTTTCTAGCAACACAATCCTCTGAACTACTACTTGTCGGTTGTTGAGTAGGAATGGAGCTCAACAACTCCATACCTTCCTGACTCATCTGCTGCACTTCTGGAGGAGAGAGTATCTTAATTAGCCGAACATTGTTGACAAACTCCCTAAGAAAAACAAGTCCATTACCAATGGTTAGAAAGTCTGATCCAAGTCTGTGTTTGAATGTAATAAGATAAAGATCATTTTGGGTCATTTTGCAAACCAAACCATAAAGAACAGAAATAATAACTTCCTAGGAAATATTAAGCATAATAATATGTATCTATCTGCACTCTATCTATAATATAATAATCAACGGGATCATGATGCATACTCCCAAGGGTCGTCTCCAAGCAGAAGGACATCCTTCTCCTTGTCAACGAATACAAGCTGCCAGCCTGATCTCTGGGGGTCCTCCAGTTGGCCTTCTAGACCAAACATACGATCTAGCTCAGCACGTAGCTCTGGATAGCCCCTGAAGCGTGTTACATCCACTGATCTCCCGACAGACCCTAGTTTGCAGACCTGGTAGCAGACCAAAATATGTTTCGTTAATCAGCTAGTGAAAAGGAAGATTGTAACCATGTAAAGAGAGAGGGAGGAAAATAAACAGCTGACCTTAGTGAAGGTTCTTGTAGGAGGATTCATCTTCGTCACATTTGATGCACATTGTGAAAACCCACTTTCATCTATGCCTCCACAAGAACTTGTGTTTGAATTCATGTGATAACCAGACACGGGACCACAAGAAGGCCCATTCAATAAATCTGTAACAGAAAAAGAACTGGCTACATAAGAGCCATTACTGATATTTCTGGAGCCTGCATCAGACATAGACAAAGTCGAGTTTTCTATATTAACACCAAAGAGAAGATTGCTCTGAGAGTCAGAGTGAACACCTTCCTGTTCTGTAGGGCAATCTCTTAGTGGAAATTGAGACATTGACATAGACTGTGCAGGTATATTAACCTGAAATCCAGGTTCTGTTTGTGTTAGGACATGATGACTACCAGGAGGAAGAGGAGCTTCAACCTGACTAGATGGAAGACAATGGGTCCGACTACTAGATATCTTCTTTGGAGAGAACCATGAGGCAGAAACTTGATCTGGAGAAATACAAGACCATGTTAGATTTTCTGCTGGTTGCTGCACTATAGGCTGTGTTGATCTGGGCAAACTCAAGTATGGAGAAGCTCCTTCTGTGGCCAATGAATCTAAGACACTTGGAAAAGGAGATGCATTGCAAGAACTTTTGGATGAAACAATGCTGGTGTTCGCATTTGTGAAGACTGGCCGTGAAGACACAGAGCAAATATCACTCATTGATGACTGAGATTGGGAAGATGGGATCAGTGGCAGGGAACTAACATTTGTAACTTGAAATGTATGTTGGTTTTGTTGATGCTGATGTGATGACTGCTGAGGCTCATTGATTGAGTTCTGCATATTGTGCTGCACAAGTGGATGCTGCAGTGGTTGTCGCTGAAACTGTTGTTGCAGAAAATGATTTGGTGTCTGCTGCTCTAAGTTAAGCACTTGCGCCTGCTGCTGAAGCAAATGTTGCTGCTGCTGCTGCTCCATAATACTCCTCTGTAAATGCATTTGAGGTCTGCTTTGAAGTTGCTCAGACTGTACAGGTTGCTGTGGTTGAAATTTCAACTGTTTAGATTGATCAAGGCTCGCTGTTTCCTGCAAGATAGCTCCTGACACTCCAGAGTATATGCTGGATTGGATGCCTGACAGAGAAGACTCAAATCTCTGCTGCATTTGCATCCAAGGATCCATGCCTATATTTTGGAAATTCAGTGTCTCTCCAGTATCCCCCCTCTCTGACATGAATGACCTCCTAAAGCTACTATCATCATTACCTGCAGGAAAACAAATGAGCATGGAAAAAAGCAACCATGAAAGACTTTCTGCATTGTGCTGGACAAACTCACAGAGACAAATACATGTAAACTAGACAATGCATTAAAACAAAATTGCACTATGACCAATGGCTAATATTAAAAATGCATCACAACCAGCAAAGAACAAACTGAAACCATAACATGAGAAATTCAGGAATGCAGTTATTCGAAAGATCGGAATGATCAAGCTAATGAGCAGCATAGAGTAGCAGGCACAAAGAACTTTCTGAATAATGCATTTTACAGAAACACAGATTAAATACACCAAAATTGTCTGGAACGCTCTCCTGGTAATTCCACTCAAAACAAGAATCTTGAATGACCGTTTTAAACCATGTCAGTTTTTATTGAAAGTGTTAGTGCATGATAGCAATAGTTTTGTCCAATTATTCGCTATTTTGATAGTGTGACTTCAAGTCAGACTCACCATGAGACATGGGTACGCGTACAGGTACAGAGGTGGGGAAACCAGTTTCAAAATCAAGATAAGAGGGTAAGTGGACATTGAGTACAAGGGCAGGGACATCATTTTCAAAATTAAGGTATCGATCTGAATGAGAAGAGAGTATAACCCTCACGGGCTCACACAATTTCAAATTTTTAAAAAGCAAATTTAACTGTCATAAACCTTAAATCGTAAATGAAAATGATGATCCTCTCAGCCATCACCTGCTGTGTGATCATTTTCAAAATTTCTTACAAATTTATGCCACCTAAATGTTCAATGTTTTTATTATCTCTTCATTTTTTTCAAAATACCAATAATGTTTTTTGCATGCTCTCCAAATGCTTTGGTAATTTCATTGTTAGACTGAGTCGGAAATGGCTTGGACGGGATCTTCTCAACTTTTAGATCTTTAAGGTATTTCTTTTACTTTAGCCTTTGTGGTTTTCTTGAAGCAGGAGATATCCCTTGTTTGCTAGATACACCTCCTGCAGTAGGGAGACATCAGCAGGTAACACTTTCCAACACACCGTAGTCATCTAAGACTCTGGGATAGCGGGACAGGGTTTCGGGGATGGCAAAAAAATTCTAAATTTTGGGAACTGTTGGGGGACAGCTAATTAAAATAATATATAAATATTTAAAATATAAAGATATAGTGATTAAATTATATAAATAAGCTGAAATGGAACCATTTGAGATTTAAATAAGGTGAAACTTGAACTTATTGAGACTCAGTCAAATAAATAAGCTTAAATATCTAAATATATTATAAAATTATCAAATACTATTCCTTGAGACAAGCTGAAATTTCAAATATGTTATAAATATATAAAAGTAAAACCATTCTAAATTACTCCTTGATCAAGTGACAATAGTTGATATTCATATCATTAATCTCAACTAGCCATTGAATACACTCAACAATTGTCTATTGCCAGATAAATTACAAAAGAAAGACTGACAATCTACAAGTATCAGCCTAAAAATCAGAATCAACATCTGAAGTCAATATCGCATGAATCTCCTCCATCGCTGGTACTAACATCCTCGTCCTCAAATTAAGCACCAATCAATCCTTGCTATATTTTCCTCCTCAACCTACCTCGGCATCCTCGGGATCTACATCCCATCGTAATGCTGGGGTTTGTTTGTACTCAAGTGTCTTGCGAATCAAACAATAAGTACTGAAATTGATCTTCTGTGTACAACTACAGTGCCTTCTCCGCTCTCGCAGATGTAAGCGTATTCCTCTTAATCCCAGAGTGTAGTCCAACCATGATGATAGACTAGTTCCTGGTCAGATTGCAGAAGAAGCAGCTTTAGAAACCTGGGAAAGGATGCAAATGGCAAGTGGATTGCACAACAGGCCCAAAAATCTGATGGGACTGCTTTCACCATTGTTGGGTTTGAGATTTGAACTACCCAAACTCTTTTACACACCTTTTCTGCCATTCAAAACTTCACACGCAACAATCTAATCTATATGACAAATGATACTAAGGTATAAAAAGCTGTGACATCAGGAGCATACAGACGTCCCTGACATCTCCAAAAAAGGGGAACGTCCCTTGTATTTTTCTTTTATCAAGAAACGTGAGGGGCATGTTCCCCCCATCCCGCCATATCGGGGACGTCCCAGACATGCTGTTTAGGGGGCAACACATCCCCGCATAACACTGTGACCCACATACTCGTATCTGGAAAAGTGAATACCCAACCCCACAGCATGCAATTGAGATTTTGGTGCCTGGTTTAAAATGCATTACTTCCAATGACATGTTGACTTATTTGGTCAAGTTACAGTCTCTAATTTATGACTTCTTTGGGTGCTTATTTCCTAGCTGTCCTAAAGTAGGTTGAAAGTTAATTTAAGGGACATTTTATAAGCGTTGTGTTTTTTCCTTTACTCGGTATTTATATCCAGCAATCTGAACCTTCCAAATGTAGGCCTTGAAGTGCTGGATAATTTCACAAGTGATAGCACATCTAATTAGGTTATATCAATGATTTGGACCTGACAGTTGACCATGCTTCTACCTCATGTCCTGTGGTGCTTTCTTCATTTAGCTTTCTTAAATTCTCGACAGAGACTCTCTTTAGAATTTCTCCAATTTCTTATCTTCTAGAGTTACAAGAGGGAATCACGCTTGTACTTACAAGTAAAAAGATCCATGTGTATTATTGGTACTTTTGTGCCAAATGAAAGTATTTTTCAACTCTTGCCCCGATAAATCCTAAATTCCAGTTGCACATGCACCCATTTTGGACAAGTAATATGTTTCTTGTACATTCCTTGTAGCATTTGCCTATGTTCCACCAAATGCTGAAATGTGGTATGTGACTAGGGATATGATATTGTGATGTATATGCCAACATGTGGCACAAATTCCCCTTAATCATATTGGATCAAATGGATATTGAATTACTTACATTGGGTAACGAGACAGCATATGGTGGGATTAGGGGTTTACACATCCATCATTATTAATGGAGATCTATATAAAGGAGATGAATATCCTTGTGATAGATGTGAAGAGTGTATTCTATTTGGTGGAAGCATATTGGAGATGGTCCTGCTCGAAGCGGCATTCTCATATTGGGAGATCTTGTGGAGTTATTCCTTCATTAACAAATATTGTATCAGCAATGGGTTACTTGTCGAATTACTTACATTGGGTAACAAATTACTTATCAAATGGGTGCCTCTGATATTGTATCATATGGATTACTTGTCAAATTCCTTACATGGGGTACGAATTCCCCTTGATCATATTGGATCAAACAGGGTTACTTGTCGAATTACTTACATTGGGTAATGAATTACTTATCAAATGGGTGCCTCTGATATTGTATCAAATGGGTTGTCGAATTACTTACGAGGGGTACAAATTCCCCTTAATCATATTGGATCAAATGGGTTACTTGTCAAATTACTTACATTGGGTAACGAGACAGCCTTTGGTGGGATTAGGGGGTTTACCCATCCATCATTATTGATGGAGGTCTATATAAAGGAGATGAATATCCTTGTGATAGATGTGAAGTAAGAGGAGTGTATTCTATTTGGTGGAGGCATATTGGAGGTGGTCCCGCTCGAAGCGGCATTCTCATATTGGGAGATCTTGTGGAGTTATTCCTTCATTAACAAATAATGTAATTGTATGATGTTGCCCTACCTTGAGGATAATATTCTATTTTTAAATATATTGCAAATTAGGGTCAATCTATTTCCAAAAAGTGGTCACATTAAGAATTCTAAGCAATATCAAGGAAGATATGGTTGTGCGAAGTTGGCCATATGCCTCTATTTTTGGCAAAAAACTAAAGACCAAAATTAGGTCAAAAATCAACTTCAAAAGCTTCATTATGCATGTCATATGTTCATAATTTAGACGAATCTTGCGCCATCAAAAATATAATTAAAGAGATTTTAGAAAATGGGGTCAGACTAAGAATTTTTAGCAACATCAAGGGAGATATTATCATGCAAATTTTCCCCGCAAATTTGATATCTAGAGAAATTTTCAGCACAAAAGTAGGGCAAAAGCAGTCAACTTCAGAAGCTTTGTTCTCCCTACCCAATATTTCGATTCAAATGACAACTACAGCATCAGAAAATTGAGAGCTTTCGGAAAAGCAGACACACTTGGAACTCTAAGCGAATATCAAAGGACATATGTTTGTACAAATTTGACCCTACAAATATAATTTCCAGCCAAAAAAAAATGGTGCAAAAGTAGGTCAATATTCAAAAGCTTTGTTCTCCTAGCCATATTTTGTGATCCAAACGAATCTTGCACCATCACAAAAATCTTTTGAGAGCTTTCGGAAAAAAGGTAAGTATCATGAACAATATTGAGGGAGATGTGGTAGTTGCAAAGTAAACCTTGCAAATCTGATTTTTGGCAAGTTCTTCCAATGGAAAATTAGGGCTAAAGCAATCAACTTTAGAAGCTTATTTCTCACTACCATATTTTTGGATTCAAATGACTCTTGCACCATCATAATGGCATTTTTGAGAGCTTTTCTGAAAGTGGGCATACTAAAAATTCAGAGCTGTATTGAATGTGACCATACAAAGTTGGCCTTTGAAATTGCAAATTTATCATATTTTCAAGTTGCAATCCTCACAAAATATGCATATCCTTAATTTCGAGAAAGCAAACAAAGTGTGCCATTTTCTGCAATTCAAAAGAAATCTCCAACCCTGCTTGTCTACATGTTTTTATTCTCCGATCTAAGAAAGCGAAACAAATATAGGGAATGCAAGTTTTCTTGTAGCCCTAGTTGTCATGGTGACGGAAAGGGTGATGTTAATGCTAGAGTATGGTGGCTTCAATATATAAAAACCTATTTTCAATCAAGTGGGTAGCGCTAAGATTTCGTAAGGCAGTTGAAAGATCTAGCAAATAATTGGTGGGTTTAACTAGGCGAAGGCCTATGGTATTTTTCTTGGGAAGAAATCGAACATAGTTTTCTTAGCATGATGGGATGCAAATGACAAAGAAAAAGAAGAAAGAAAGAAAGAAAATAATGATGAGGATGAAGAGGTGGGAAATGAAAATGATAAAAAACAAACAAAACAACAATAATGATAAAGATGAGGAGACAAAAAATGAAGATGATGTGGGTGAAGAGAAAGAAAATAATGACCAAGATGGTAACAATGATGTGGATGCAAATGATGAATAAAAAGAAGAGGAAGAATATAATTATGAGGATGAGGCAAAACATGAGAATGATGTATAAGAACATGAAGAAAGTCATGATAGTGATGATAATGATGATAAGAAGGATGCAGATGAAGAAAAAAATGTGATGTTAATGTTGACATTGATGAGGAGGATAAGGATGATGCAGAAGGAGAGGTTGAGGATAAGGTTCAAGCAGCTTAACTCCAAAGAAAGAAGCTTCAATATTTCAGTTTCATGGATGCATTCAAAAGAAGGTCATTGTATCCATAAGCCATAGCAACAAATATGGCTTTATCAACATCAATGCGGTCCAACATCTATGATTCAAGAAGATGGTAGGAAGATTCAAGTTATTGAATATTTGAAACTCATTATGGACAGTTATGTCTTGCATTCAACTGTTTATGCTTTGGATATGGATGATTTGGATATTGTTCTTAGATATCCTTGGTTAGAAACCGAGGAAACAGTCAATAGTAATGTGCCTAAAAAGTTTCTGAAGCTTTGGTACAAAGGAAAACAGATAATGTTGCAAGACCTCCCATATAGTGGGGAACAAAGAAAGGTCAAGGTAGAGAGCATGATGATCAATTTGAAGATTGTAAAGAGCATAAGAAAAATTCTAAGGAAGACGATTTTACAAGAAAGGAACACATGAAAAACAACACTTCATCTACTCAAGAGACAAAGGGCACTAGCAAGAGGATAGGTAGAAGAGGCACACATAGAAAAAGAGGAGGTTGAAGAGGCAAAAATAGATGAAAAGGTTTACAAGATCAAAGTAGCAAAAAAAAGACTTAAGGTAGCGGCATATAAACACCCAAATCATCATGAGAGGCAACAACCATGGAGGCATATCAGGGAGTATCAAAGCAACAACAATATGGCTACATAAGGAATCAAAGAAACAATCACTACAGCTATACATGGAATAAAAAGAGCAACAACTATGGGCATACATGAAATCAATGGAGCAATGACTATGACTATGCATGGAAGCCAAAGAGGAAGAATTATGGTCATGAATGGGATCAGAGTAGTGCAGCAAAATATGAAACGTGAAATCAAATCAGCAATTACCAATGACTATGCATGGTAACCAGAGAGGAACAATTATGGTCATGAATGGAATCAAAGAAGCGCAGCAAAAACTAGGACCATGGTTGAAGAGCTATCACCTACCAAGATCACATACGGGTGGTTGGATGATCAAACATCATAGTAATGTGAAAAGATTTGAGTAACACTCATTACTAGGATTCTTCTCGTGTTTGGGACGAAACATGTCAAGAAGGGATCGCAAGTTAATAGTTATGTACCTAGGGTTATGATATTATGATGTATATGGGTTGATGGAGATGTTGACATGTGAATGGAGATGTCAACACATGGCACACACACCCTAGTTATATTGGGTCAAATAGGTAGCTAGTGGAATTAGTTATATCGGGTATTGAGTCGACCTATTTTGGGATTAAGGGTTTATTGATCTATCATCATTAATGGAGGTCTATATAAATGCAATGAATATTAGTGTGATGGATGTGAAGTGGAGAGTATTCTATTTAGTAGAAGCATATTAAAGGTTGTCCCCCGTGAAAAGGCATTCCCATGTGGGAGAGCTTGTGAAATTATTAAGCCTAGAGGTCACAATAACAAATTGATATATAAGAGGGACAGCAAATCAACTCCAGCAATGCCAAGGTTTGTCAAAGGTACCCCATCTTTAATGACATGTAGAATTATAATTATGGTCTTTGCAGGTATCTTTTTGTGCATGTGGGTTCCATTAATGTTATACAATCATACTTCCAGTGAGGCTGTATTTGAATTCAATGTCTTCTAAACGCCCTGAGCTGTTAATCTGGACAACCTAGGGAAAGAAAGAAACGTGATAGACAAAAGGTCCAATGGTCCAAACATGATAGAAATGCATCTACATTTTGCACAAGAAAACTTATACTTTACTCGAACATAAATTATCAATCTGTTATAAGGTGTGAAAAAGTGATCCAGCAAATCACATCAAATATATGAGATGCCTAATGACACTCGCTGAATTGTCTTTATCACACAAAATATAAAATGGTAAAATCTTACAGCAATTATTAAAAAACAAGACAAACTAGATAGCTTTAATGGTTAGAAGCATGTTCTAAGTACCCTTGCCTATTGTGAGGCCTTTTGCTATACATTCATATCTTTTCCATCAGCAAATAAAAAATAGAGTATAGCATAAAGTTTAACATTTGATTCAAAAAAAAATATGTGGTGATTGAATATAATCAATGAACTTAGAATTCATCAGATGTTTTTTTACCATAAAGAGATGGCATTCCCTGTAATTGTGACCATGATCGTTTTAGTCCTAGTGGATAGGGTGGCGGATACATGAGAAACGTGGTCAAAGGTTCAATCTCCCAAAGAGATACTCGTGGCTGCCTTTCACCAGCTGTAGATTCATCCCAACCCACCTGCACACACACAAGTTTTTGGTGCATTTGAAAATTAGTTTTTCATGTTGCCTGCAATTTTCACACATTCATAATATGTTCAATCTAAATCTACCACTAATAAAGCAGAAGCAATAGAGCACCATGGATAAATATAAAGAGAAGTTTTATTTTGAGAGTTATCTGGAAGTTCAAGACAGGAACCCCTTCTTGTAATCCTTTACAATATAGTATACGCATGGCATGATTTGATGCAAAATATGTGAATTTGTAACGATTTTCTTGCCCATACAGAAATGATCAGGGTAAAGTATGAAACTGATGAAGGCCAAGGAAACAGAATGCTCACACCCTGATAATGATGATGTTATTCTCAAAAAAGAACAAAAACAAGATATAAAGGGAACTACTTTACCAAACAGAAAATACGTATCTTTTTAATCGTATTGCAATGATATTACATAAAAGAGAGTTTGGGGAGCACCTAGATTCCCCAGAAGTAGATATTGGAGCACGTGAAACTCAAAAATGAAAATAAACATCTCAAAACTAAAGAATATGGAAATAAACTAAGCCTTATAAGGGTGAACACTGCTTGTTTATAGGAAAATATGGGTTGCCTTGGGATCAGGAAACATAGAAATGAGGCATCTTCCAGCCTAAGGCTTAGTTCACCTTAAAACTCCATATTACAGCTTATGCTTGATAATCAATCATTTCCTCCTCTACATTGGAAGTATAACATATAGCTACTCCATAGAATTAAAAGACGTGTTTAACACTTTGCAGATTAGTTATTGGGTTTGCAGCTTTTTTCAACAATTTAGTTCTTATATTGCCTAATTAGCTATTCCCAACTGATTAAGGTTGAAAATGGAAATTATCCCAGGATAATATTTTTTGCCCTCTGATCTAATTCAAGTCTATAAAACCTTACTGAGACTCCATCAAATACAATACTTGAATAATACTATCAGTTGAATATTTTAAGGCATCTATAAATCTATCTGTGGACCAAAACTAATTAATCTTCAGAATTCTGAGAATTCAATGCACTATTGTTAACAGCAAATGTGAGCCATCCACACTCTCCATGACATTCTTTTAAATTTCCACAAACATTTGGAATTCCTTTTCCTCATAGGAGCCATTTCCTGTAAGATGTAGTAGAAGGACATTAGCCTTTGTTGTTTAGAGGTAGAAGAAATCTCCCTAGGACTTGGACATCACTTGTTTTCAAGATGACAGCAAAGCAATACATATTACCCTTTCAATCCTCTCCATTGGTGAATGCTGGCAATTACGAGAAAACTACATTCATTATTTGTAAAGCATACATCTTAATTTTCAGAATATTATAAGGACATAAAACATTTAATTTGCTATATAATAGGATGATTAGTTTGCAAGTTTCCATGAACTTTTAATACAGAAGAACATCCTAGATATTGCATTATAAAATTGCCACAAAAATGAAAGAATGGTTGTACATGTTTCTATATGTGTATGTGTGTGAAAAGAGCTTTGATGAATTGACCAGAACATAAAAATATAAGAACACAGCACACTGTAATTTTTCATGGATTAAAGTAAAAATTTAAATGCTATAACATTTACCCTGTTGGAATTCCCAACATGCATGTCACATAGTGTTAATTCCATGGCTTTCTAACAACCAATTTAAGTTTCTCCATGTGCTCACCTTAAGTGAACGCCATTGTGAATTCGGCCAGCGAACAGGATCCAAGTCACCAAGGCCAGTTATAGTACCCATGTACCTGTTCCAAGAATTGTAATTTTACAAAGAATACATGATATGAACATAATGATATTTTGAGAAACCCAAATCCAGAAGAATCTTGAACTCCACATAGAAATATATGTGTGTGCAACAGCATGATTTATCATGCTTGCGGAAATGTCTTTGCATAGTATTATACATTTATTGTCAATTCAAATTACTATAGCTTAGTAAAAATGAATAATACAGTCCATATATATATATATATGGTTTGGTGTGCCGATGTGGACTTACATTTACAAGTTAATGGATCTAAATTTGAATCTCTATATACTATATAGCCTAATATAAATGTATTATTTTTTGATATATTGTTTAATTAGTTTGAAGAAAAATTTATAGACTAGGGAACATGCAAAGGCTAGATATTAAGGAAGTATAAAAGTTAATGTTATAGTTGTGTGTTTAAAAAGGTTAGTCAAAGATAGAGTTAATAGATGCATCTTGAAAAAAGTTTACTAAGGATGTAGCTATCAAATATTTCAAGATGTAATGATTAAGTTTGAAATAGATGTACCTTATATCAAAAACTTACGTTTCTTTTAAGTACATTACAACAATGGCTCGACCAAGATAAAATTTTGAAAATCAAGAACAATGAAGAGAATATCAACTACCATACCTATCTTAGATAAATCTATGTAAAAGATGCCGAGAGGTATCATTCTCAAGGCCCCATCCTTACAATCCAATAAAATAAATACCCGTTTATAGGTGGACCCCTACCATATGCATTGCGATCCATTTTCAAATAGACCTCTTTAGAACTTGCAACTAACAAGCATGATTGTTCACATCAAGGAGAATATAGAACCACATTCTACATTATTTCATGCTACGGATCTAAGTAGCTGATACGTTCCAGATATGGGTAGGGATACAAAGAATCTGATACATTGATACAACGAAATTGCCCCCCCTCCTACCCCATCCCACCCCACCCCCTCCCCTCATACAGCTTTGGCTATGGCAGTACAAAAAAATATAAATTTTTGCTTGATAAATAAGAATCAACCACATAATTTGCATATAACAAAACAAAATAACTACAAAACACTACTGATAATGTATATAATGCCAACCGAATGCCAAATGAAATGTCACAAATGTCATAATACATATTAGATTTTATTATTACATAAAAATGCAGCAGGGTCTAGATCTTCACATGATCATTAAAACAGAAGATGCATATATATCAAAAGCTACTGATCTTATTTTCTGATTTTATTGCAGCACAAAACTGAAAATCAGATTTGAGGTGGGATTTCGGTTTACTCTCCCAGTCGTTGCTTGTCCAGAATTGAATCTGCCTGTAAGTGATCAGATAAAGAGTATTTGAGTCCATTGTGCTTGTTCCCTCCTGGTCAGATTTTTTCCCAAGATCAGACACTGCTGTTTTTTCGGAGTTGCATTGTGATTTAAAAAAAAAACAGAGCCATTTTATAGATTAATGTTGAAAACAATTAAGAACTTGTTTTTGGCCCTGGATACACACAGGATATGGCCTGGATGGTCCGGATATGTCTGCAGACGTATCTGGACTGGTACTTGATAGCGCATCCGTACCTAGCCCTGTATACTGCTGTGCCGGTAGCCAAGCTATAGGGATCATTGTTTTCTATTAGTTCTGGAAAACTATTAATCATCCACAATTTGTTCACTGTTTTTTGAAATTTTACTAAGATAATATTCTTTGTGTGCATTACCACAAGAATTAACCATCACAATGTAATTAACATAATTGATAGGAAACATAAATTAAGTAATAAGTAAAGTGAAAGAAACAAAA
This sequence comes from Taxus chinensis, assembly GCA_019776745.2. Classification (NCBI taxonomy): domain Eukaryota; kingdom Viridiplantae; phylum Streptophyta; class Pinopsida; order Cupressales; family Taxaceae; genus Taxus; species Taxus chinensis. Next base: position 193,677 of record JAHRHJ020003256.1, on the reverse strand, counting down.
TAGGATGCAAACAGAGATGTATATTTGGGATAAAGACCCATCCATTCACATGAAATTTTGGAGTTTCAAACAGCAGTATGACCAACTTAAATGAATAGGACCTCATAGATTGATATACTCATTTGCTTTTGATTGGATTGCTCTTTGCCAGATAACTTTATGGAACAGATCATTTGATGATCCTGAAGGGTACTTATCTACAATAATTTCCAGGCAGTCTTTTAATTTAGAGATGTTTCAATCCACAGACATTGCAACATTTTGAAAATATCTACAACTTTTGTATTCTTAAAAAGAAAAAGACCCACACCATCACATTATTAGAGAATCTATTCATGGTTAACTTGCCTGATAGCAATGACTTCTATTGGTCGGGATCTTATAAGAAAAAAATGATGTTGCAAAAGCGTAGCTGTTGAGATAAATTTTATATATTCAAGTGAAGAAGAAAAGGATTAACATATCTTGAGAGTTACACATTGAAAAATTAAAACCAAAAACTAGAAAGCATGTGATAGAATTAATTTATTTTGATTGAACACAACATTGAGGGTGGAAATTTCCAGAGTATTACATATAAGAACTCGGATATCGTAAGAAATTTAGCATGCCCTAGTGTGTGGATGTTTGAAAATACAAAATGCACCCCCTAAATGTCAGTTTTACGATAATTGTTTGTAAGTTGTGAATATAAGTAATGGGAACAGTATAGCATATTGTTTAAAAAAATTTAACAACACAGATTTATTTCCTGGTTAGGTTAAACAGTTAACTTTACCTCCGAACAGTTGACTCTTCTGTCTCAAAAAGCATCCGAAAGCGCATTCCAATTGAAACTCGTGTGTGATAAACTGCTTTTTCATACTTAGACAATGGTATGACAAACTCAGATGGACTTGCCCTGCAGGAGAAATATCTTAAAATCTGGCACTAGTCATCTAACAATAAAAAAACAAAATTAAGATAGAATATAATGAATATAGCTACACCCATGTGATGGAAAGCCACCTTGGATTGTAGAAGATAGTGAATCGACAATTCGTAGAAGCAGCATGAGCTGCAGCAGCCAGTACACCTATGTGCATGCTGTCACTGGACAACACTGAAGATGGCATAACTGTATGGGTTCTGTTTGCTCGCCTAATTCCCAACAATAACTGCCCTTTCTCATTCCTGTATCATGAATAAATTACACTAAAGATCAAGATGATAAAGTCAAACACTACCAACTATTGAAGTAATACTAAGCCTTTAAATTTCTCCAAAATCATTTGATAAGTTTGAAATAAAGAATCTTAAACTTCCTTCAAACAAACAAAAGCCAACCTAATAAAAAGCACAGAGTCACCAGCAACAAGTCTCTTGGCACTGACAAATACACTCCAGCCTGTTGTCAACAGATGTCTCTTAGGCTGACCTGCGAATCAAGTACAAAAATCAATGTTTAATTGGAGATATGTCCAGCTCTTTGACTCATGTCCGAGTCAGTTTGATTGAAGACCAACTATCTTAAAAACAAGAGATCATTTTTAAAAACACTCAAAACTTTACCAATAGGTCATTTGTGAATCAGCAAGAAAGACAAAAAATTATAAGTTATAATGCTTATAGGTTACATTATAACGTATGAATTTCTGGATATCCAACATTCCAAATAACCAACATTAGTAAGTCCAACATTGATATTACATTGAAGTTACCATTAACGTATCCACTTAAGGCCGCCTATCTTAAAAACAAGAGCTCATTTTTAAGAACACTTCTGAAGCACTCGCAACTGCAACAAAAGGTCATTTGTGACTCGGCAAGAAGCTACTGGCTAGGCAATATTATAGAATACAAAATGTATAAGTTTGATTGCTTGGGTTACATTAGAATTGACCCTAACATGTGAATTCTTGGATATCCATCATTCCAAAATATCGGCATTAGTAACTCCAACATTGATATCATATTAAAATTTAACATAATGCATCAAGATATAATAAATGTTAGGCTGATAATGGCCTGGCTAGAGACCCTCAAAAGTTTTGGAACCTCCTTGTGAACAAAAGACCACAACCAATTTTGATGTTGCGGCTAAAGGAAATCTAGAAAGGCTGCTTGTGGGGGACTTCAAACTTCAGAATAAATCTTGATCACCCAAGCACTAATTTGATAGTAGAGTGCAATTCAAAACTAATAATATATCTTATGCAAGAAAGGATAAAATATGAGAGTCTAGATTATTTGTTAGAATAAATTTAAATGGCTTTTAAAAAATGAGAATATTGATATGGCATGTGAGTAACATGTCATTTAAGTCCTCGTATACTTGCCTAAAAGTTCATTTAACTGGGGTAATGGGAATGGGGATTAAAAAGTGTAACAATGTTGAAAAGGCACAAATATTGGCATACTATGAAAGAGCAAGATGAAGTTAACTTGCAATCTACAAGAGCTCACTCTAGAACAATTCCTTTAAAAAGGTTGGGCTTAGGAAAACCACCCACACACTCAAATCATCCTTTCATTCAAAGTCAATCTAAAACTCTGTCAGTGCCACTTGAAACTCCCTTGGATGAAGAAGCCACCTCAAGAAAGAGAACAAAAAACCCCTAGAGAACATTCAAAGGAAGAGGGGCATTGTTGTGAATTTATGGCTCCCTTTTATGCATGTGGGCTTACCCTTCAATGTGTTAAGGTCACCATATTGGCAACAAATGGTGAAAGACATTAATGAGGTGCCATAAGGGTATAAAGGCATTGGACCCTTGGAACAAACAATCAACATAGAGAAGAGGGACATTGATGAATTGGTGGCTCGAATGCATTTATGCATGTGGATTCCCTTCAACGTATTGGGGTCACCATATTGGCAACAAATGGTGAAAGTCATCAATGAAGCATAAGGGTACAAAGGCCCTAACTATGAGAAGGTTCACACATCCCTCTTGGCAAAAGAAGTGGAGCATATACAAACTTCTTTGCAGTGAATTAGAGATTCCTGGAAGGATTCAGAAGTGTCCATTATTTCAGATGGATGGAAAGATGCACAAAACAGACCCCTAATCAACATTGTTGCAGTAAGCCCTAATGAGGCAATGTTCTTAAAGGTCGTTGATTGTGAGGGTGAAGTGAAAGATGCTCAGTTCATTGCTAACATTTTGATTGAGGCTATTGAGTCGGTGGGCCCCCAAAACATTGTCCAAGTCATCACAGACAACACAAAAAATTGCAAGGCAACAGAATTGATTGTAGAGGGGAGATACGAGCACATATTTTGGATGCCTTGTGTAATACACTCCCTCAATTTGATGTTGCAAAAGATTAAAAAAATCCCATGGGTAAAGCAAATTTACACAAAGGCAAACAAAATTCAGATGTTTGTCACAAATCATCACGTCTCAGGCCATTTTTAGGAGATTCTCGAGGTTGGAGCTATTGAAGGTAAGGGAACAATTCATTAGTTTCTAATTTATATAATCTAAGTTATCTAACTTTCAATAATTTGAATTTATTTTAAATTTGTACTTTATTAAATTCTTTTAATTTCTTTTTATAGGTTGTTGAGACCAGATTTGCCTCTCACACGCTCGTCTTGAGACGACTTGTGAAGGTAAAGCATGCCTTAAGCAATATGGTGATTGACAACATTTGGACCATGTGAGGCAAGCAAATACAAAAAGAGCCCATAAGATAAAATCATTGATCCTTGATGATGATTGGTGGGCCAAGGTTGAGTATTTGCTTAGTTTCACAAAGCCTATTCTTTCTATGATCAGATATGTAGACACAGATAATGCTTGCATAGGAGAAATTTATGATGGAATTGACTCCATGCTTGAAAAAATAAGAGAGATCATACAAAACAAAGAGCAAGACCCTAAAGAAAACTTCTATAATGAAGTTAAGAGTGTGGTCATGAGGAGGTGGAATAAAATGACCACCCCATTGCATCTCCTTGCCTATGCCCTAAATCCCAAATATTATAGCAATGAAATAGTTGGGTTACCTAGTAGGCAACCACCATATGATGACCAAGAAGTTGCAAATGGAACTAGGGCAACATTCAGGAGGTTGTTTCTTGATCCATTTGTAGCTAGTGCGGTCCACAATGAAATGGGGATGTTTGTATCTTCAGAAGGTAGCATGGGAGAAATAGAGGCTCTTTGTGACAAGTACAACATGACTCCAATCAAGTGGTGGTATGTACATGGCCATGATGCCAAGTACCTACGACCTGTTGCCATTAAACTTCTCTCACAGGTATAAAATTTAACCGAAAATTTGTTGTTTATCAATTAAAATTTAAGATATTAACACACATTTTTGTACAATATTAACACCTTTTTTTGTAACAGGTGGCTAGTAATTCTTCAACAGAGCGAAATTGGAGTACATATGCCTTCATCCACTTAGCTAAATGAAACAAGTTGGCATCTAAGAAGGTTGAGGATTTGGTATATGTACATTCCAATTTGCACCTCCTAATGCACAAGACTGAAGACTATACTAAAGGTCCTAACAAGCTTTGGGATATTCATCCTGAGACTATTGACTTTGATGCTTCCGCTACTACTTTCACCCAACTTTCACTACTTGGTATCGATGATGAAAATCCAGGGAGTTCTTCACAAGGGTTGGATAGTGGAGCTAGTGCCAGTGGGAGTGGAGCTGCTAGTGGCATTCATGGAGCTGATTTTGAGGAAAATCTAGATGATATATTCTAGAATCTAGATTATAATCATGTACATATGAAAATTGAAGCAAGTTGAATGTTTTGAACTTTCATGAATACAAAGTATTTTAAGTGTTTTATCTTTTATGTACTAAAAACCATTCCCTGGCAACTTAGCCATACATAAGGGAGCATTGAATGATAAGTGGGGTAGGGAGAATAATTCAGTTCCAAACCCTCCCAAGGAAGTAATGCTATGTGGTGTGGGCTGGGAACATCTAATTTGGACATTATCTCATGGTCACTTCTCTTTTCATTGATACAATTTGTTATCCAATTTTCTTCTTCATATGGATATGGTAGTTGTTGTTGGGGAATAACAATGGCATGAGGTCTCAATCAGCTTCCTATTATTGTGTTGAGGTAGACGATAGGAAGATGAGTGGCAGGAGATTCGATGATGAAATGCAATTTTACAAACCATGGAAGAGGGCTCCAAAATTAAGAGAGCATACTCAAAATCTTGAATTTCCAAGAACCTAGAAATGATATTTAAGTCAATGATAAGGCATTGCCATAACACACTCATAGTTTTGAAAATGTTTACCTAACAAGACAACTAAGAAGGGATTTGGTGCACTATGGGGAAGTAGGTCAAGGAAACGTAGACAACCTAGAGGATTAAGGCAGATGTTTGGCCATTTCGTTAGAAAAGTAAATATATAATGAAACATTATGTTTTATGGAAATATATAAGTCCAAAGTGATGTGCATAAGCTTAGTAAAGTTTTATGTTGTTACGCCTGGTTGTCTTCAACAGATATACACATTGCAGACCACTCGATATGAAAATTTTGTGCTCGTTATTGAAAGAACTTGCTCGCCTCTCCATGGATTATCTTGTCTATAATTAGATGGTACCTTATACATTATTTATGTATATAATGAAGATATCCTTGTTTTTAGATATTTATAGTCTCATTTATGATCAAGTTAGAAAACCCTGAATGGTGTTTTCTGTGTATGTTTTATTGCTTGTGCCCCAAAGCCTTTTGGCAACATTTATGGATTCCCTATATGCCATTAAGTCCATGCTAACATAGCTTAGCCACATGTACACAGTCATAAAGGCTCGAAAACAAAACATTAGAAAATCCAAAGAAACAATTTATGGGTCAAGGCCTTGATGAATTAGAAACGAGAGAGAGAAAAGAGGACAAGTCAACTTAATATTTCAATTACTTGTGGCAGATAACCATCAAGGACTTCATTCAGCAAGGGGCAAAAGTCAAGTTGCATGGGCATGGATATGGTATCAAATACAGATACAACTAATTTTCAAGACCCCCTAATATGGATATGATAGGATACAACATTAATAAAAAAACACACATATACATACATGCATATATTTATAAGGCATAGTAATTTTTTCACACAAATATAAGTTGTAGATGAAATTTTCATTACCAATTAAGAAATATAAGGTCATTGCTACAATGGCCCAACATGTTTATAATAGTTGATTTCATGACCAAAAGGCAAAATATAAATACATGGATAGAATCACAGGCTATCAAAAATGTCATCTCTATTCTCTTGAAATTGGAGCTCCACATCATCAAGATTCTTTAAAGGTCTAGATAGTTGGATTGGCTACAACTGTCTATCATGCTCCCCAAACTAGTTGAAGATGCACCAAAGGAAGCACTTGATGTGTTAGAATCATTGACAATGGGATTGTGATGTGTCAACGTATTTATGGATGCATCGATATCACTCATCTCAAGTTGCACATCCCAAAGCCTACTAGGTCCCTTCTTGTAGTGTAAAATGTGACGGGAGGTAGAAATTGGAATGGACATATACAAGTAACCTCAACCTTACTAGCTGCCAATTTATTATGCTTCACAGAATGGAGGAAGCCATATGTGCTCCAATTCCTTTTAGTTTCCGGAAAAACTAGAAACCTATTAAAAAAATGATGTCACGAAGTTAAATATAGAGGCAAAAAAGAAAGAAACAATTTTTTTTTTTAAATTAGAATATGAAATTTAAACTTGTGACAAAAGCTTGATTGCCAGTTTTTGCAAATATCTAGTCGTAGCACCATAGTAGTTCCACCACTTGACGTAAGATCCATTTCTTTCTTATCTGACATTGCATCAACATCTACATAAGTCCCATCTGAAGGATGCAAAGGTCCCAAACTCCTCTTGAATCTTTGTTGCAACTCTAGGATCTGTATACATCTTCTTAAAGGCCTTCCTATATCCATCAACTACCTCTACATCCATATTTGGTGCTGTTCTATTTGACATTGCCAACATCTCAGCATAAGTATTATTTGGGATTCAAAGCAGATACTAAAAGTCAAAGGGGTTGTCAATTTGTCCCACCTTTTTCTAGATCTTATATAATTAATTGTAGAAAGTTTTAGAGGGGTCTCACTCTGCCATGGAATCTCTCTTATTTGCTCCACGATTGTATCTACGTGATTATAAATATCACCCAATATTGGTTCATGTGTGTCACAACATCCAATGGAGGGCATATATTGGGTCATTTAAAGCAAATAGTCTACTTGAGCCCACCTATCACCATGCAAGAATAATATGTCATTTATGTCCCACTCTCTTTTGGATTGCAATCTACCCAGAACATCACTAATGTACCATCCTTTTTAAAGGTTGTTTTATGTCTTTGAGCTCTTTTAAAACATATAATGTGTGGCACAACATCAAATGAGGGCATTATCTTGGATCAAATTAAAAAAACGTAAGGATTCTACTCATCGAGCCCACCATTCATATCAAGAAGGATGTTTTACATATTAATTTGCTCTCTAATTAAGAATTGCCTCCAACAACTTCCCAAACATCGTCTAAGTGACTTGTGACTTTTTAAAAACAAAATTGAATTTCTTTTGCCTTTTAAAGTTTTTCTATCCACGAGCCTCTTTTTGAAACAATTCATAATGTGGTGGACCAAAGCAAGTCTCAACCACCTTCAAGTTTGGCAAAGATTGGTAAATTTTAAGTTAAAAAAAAGAAGCAAGGCAATTATTTATCCAAAAGCACATGTCATCGAATGACAAATTGCATACAAAACAAAGCATTTTTGTTAAACTTTTTTGTTAAAACAAAATACTTGAACAAGGCACATACAAACCTGAAAGGAAGAACTAGAAAAGTTACCTTTAGCATCTCCAATTGCTATGAGAATTGTCTGGTTTGACTCAGGCTCTGTTATTCCCTTGTGGTTGATTGACCAATTGGAAGGCGTTTGAATTTATTTTTCTCCTCTCTCATGAAGTCTTCCTCATCGGTATCTCACTTCTAGCCGATCTTTTTTCCGCTTCAATTTTTATGATCTTGTAGGATTGAAATTAGTTTCAAATAAAGAATTCAAACCTTGCCTGTTTTGGACAATTTGTTTGTGTCTTTGACTTTTTGAACCAAATATTTGTTGAACCATTTTTGTAGCCTCCACAAGGACCAGCCCTCCTGCTCTACATACTTTGGCATTATCAATGATGACTTGGACAACAGTTTCTGGCCCCACTAACTCAATTGCTTCAATAAGAATGTTGGCAATAAACTGGTTATCCTTCTCTCAAAGGCCTTGCATTCAACTACTTTTAAAAACATTGCTCCCTTATGTACTCATTGCAACGACGTTGATCAATGGCCTATTTCTGACATGCTTCCATCCATAGCACAATGATGGGCACCCCCGAGATATGCCATGAAGCTCGAAATCATTTCCAATGATCTATCGGATAATGTCTCTCTTTGGACAAGAGGATGGTATGGCCCTGATTTCATAGCCCATGATTTTGTATCCTTTTAACTTCACTGATTTATTGACCTAACCATCTCTTGCCAATACAAAGAACGCATCACATTAAATGTAATTGCATTCACATACAAGCAACAAGCAATCATCTGATCTATATTCTTTTGACTCTGTAAATTGAATGTTTTTTCAAGAGGTCCTAAATTAGCTCCTCTTTTACCTTGTCAGAGATCGTGGTTTGTGGATGTAAAAGGGGCATAGGCCTTTGTGACAATCCTTGACCAAGCCCTTGAAACAGTAGTTGACCTTTGTTTTGTTGGTTGAACAAGACGATCTACGCCACCTTGCTCTTTTTGATATTTTACAATTTTTGCAACTAATAAACCTTCCCTAGTCAGCCATCAACATATAGGCCAAGGCAAATAGCACAACATGTTCCTATTTTGTGCCAAAGGTGGCCATGAACCCAGGTGTATGAACTTTTGTACACCTCTTGGTATTCATGGCAAATCCATTCGTAACCTCCACTACCTGAGATTTTGTTGAAAATACTAACATATTTCCATAGTGGGGATCTAGGGTCAGGTTTGATTCACTTTGTCATTCCCTTCTATAACATTAGATGACACCGATACCATAATTTATTCTATAAAATATATAAAAAAAATGTAAGTTTGACAATTGAAAACAACTTTATAAAAATTTTTTCAAAAACAATATGTTTCAGTTTTTAAATAAACATGAACATAATAGAAAAATAATAAATATAAAAACACAAACATAGTTTTCTTAAAAACAAAAACAAAAAATATATATATTATTTATGTATTAACGAAACAATAATTTGAAAAATCATATTAAAATAAAATAAATTATAATATAGTTAAATTTAAAATAATAACTAAAAAAATCAACTCATATATTTTTATATTCATAAAAATAAATTATTAGAAAAACAACAAACAAAACAAATATAATATCTAATGTAAAATTGATTCATGTTTCTTATTTTTTTAATATGTTATCCACATATTCTATTTCAATAAAAAAACATAAAATTAAGGACCTAAAAGCTAAAGATCATAAATTTAAAATAATAAAAAAATATATAGTAAAACCTTAAATTTGTAAATGTAAAATAATAACAATAATAAATTTGTGAAGTAAAAACTCAAGCACATTTAAAATAATAATAAAAAATTAAACTTTAAAGTAAACCCTAAAAGCTAACATAAAATAATAATAATAAATTTATAAAGCAAAACTAAAACCTAAAAATGCAAATGCAAACTAAAACAAAATAGCAAAAACAAAGTAAATGAAATTATTGACCCACGCAAGCAAGTCGCAAGACGCAGGATGTAAGAAGGCAAGAATGCAAATGCAGCACAACGCACATCTTTCCAACAGCCGCTCCAATTAACACTCAACACCCCCTCTCAACTCACCCTGTCCTCCATATTTTATTTATGATTATTATGCATATTGTTTTTTCAGTTGGTTGCTACAGAATAAAACTGTTTCTAAATTAAAAGGGTGGGCACATTTGGAAACGGGGCTTGATTTTGGGCACAGGTGGATACGATATCCGGGTTGTACCCAACCATAATGTGGCCATACCAGTATTAACACGCAGATACAAGTGTCCATGCAAGGGGGTGAGCATATCTTGTAACCCTGGGCAAAAGAAACCAGATTGCCCCAAAGTATTCAGACAATAACCTGGTGAGGAATGAAAATGTTAGGAGAATGTTGAAACTTGCTTCCCAGGTTTCCATCCTAGAGATTCATTGACATGTAGAGCCAAGAAGAACATGATCAAGAAGTAGAACATCAATAGGCCAAGCTAACATTACATTCTTTATCAAGTATCAAGAGGAAGACTAAAGAGAACATCACAATAAATTATCTTTCTTAAATAAAGAGAACATCCTTCATCAAGTATCAAGAGAAGATTACAAAGATTGCATGATGTAAATGAGGTGAGGTCCACGTGATTGGTAGAGCACGAAGAAAGAAATCAAAACTTTGCATAAGGTTATAAGATTGAATCAGCAATTGGGAAGTCCTCACTTGAGGAATGATGAAGACAAATCCCTTTCAAATGAGGGGAGTAAATGAAATTTGCAAAATGCGGTCATGAGAGAAAACTAATCAAGGAGATGTGACTCCCTTGGAAGTAACTAACTAAGGTGACTCAGAAGTATGTCCAAAGCCACATGAGGAGGACATGCAAGCTGCAAGTATTGCTTAGGGCCTTATAGGAGTGAGAGTAGGTATGTCGAGCACTGCTGAAGAGGATCTTGCAATCTCTAAGGTAATCAAAAGTTGAGGAGATACTTGAAACAAAAACACACATTAGATCCAGCAAAAACATTAAAAATGGCAAGTTCACCACCCTAGGATAAAAACATAATACTCAAATTTAACAAGGATGGAAATCAAGACCTTGTGAGACATTACAAGACATGTGCGACAATGACAACAAATAGCCAGACAAACAAGATGGTAGATAAAAAGATTGTCGTCTAGTGAGTAGAAACCAATAGGCACGACCAAACTAGAAAAATATAAAACACAAACAACACACAAAATAGAAGCTAACTTGGCGCTTCATTCATAAACAATAATAAAAATGTGCATGTATGATATTCTCTTAACATAGGGCCAATAATAACACCGGGAAGAATAACCAAGAAAGCTACCCAAATATGTGGCTTATCATGAGGTCATCAACCAAAGAAATGTGTTTGATGTAGAATCCTCTAGTTACCACTCTTACAAAAAGCAAGTAGTATCCACCACTACTAATCCGAAAATTGAATAAATGCCCCCACATGCAAATATACTTGCCCTAAACACAATACTAAAACACATGCACATACACATAAACCCAATTCTACATTGGAGGAGCAATTGCAAAAGAAGACAGTTGAGATTGCAAAAGAACTTGATTAAGTGTTGAAAGATCTGCATCTGACCATCTCTTGCCATATGTTGTCAAGTATTGGTACCCCGATTCCACGTAAATAAAAGTCCCCACATACAAATATACTTGCCCTAAACACAAAATACCAAATAACTTGCATATACACATAAACTTGATTCTACATTGGTGGAGCAACCGAAGAAGACAATTGAGATTGCAAAGGAACCTGATGAAATGTCAAAAGATTTGCATATGACCATCTCTTGCCATACACTATCTAGTATTGGTACCCCAATCCCTCAAAGTAGTGGGATTTCTATAGAAACAGAGAGTGACAATGCTTATTGACACAGGAAGCACTCACAATTCCAACAAGTAGGTTGAATGTTTGAATTATTTTGTATTTCCAACCCCCTAATTTTAGGTCATGATCGTTAATGGGAGGTACAATCACTTGTTTAGGAAAATGCCATAATATTAAAATCGCCATAGGGAATTTCCTTTTGACTAGCTTTATATTTTCCATTCCCATGGGAGGGTGTAGATATAGTCTTGGGAATCCAACAGCTCACTACCTTGGGCGCAACAGAGATGAACTTCTAGGAGATGTTCATGCATTTTCATTATAAGGAAAAGACATTCAAATTGAGAGACTCATGGTAAGCTCTCATCAAATGCAAATGCTACTTAGAAAAATTTTACATGGATTTGGGGCACAATTACTTTTACTAGAAGTTCAACAATTACAACTGTCAATGCCACCAGATCTTAAGGCTATCCTAAACAAACATTCAATAGTTTTTGGTGATAATCCAAAAGGACTTCGCATGAAAAGAGATCATGTCACTCGAATTGTATGTAATGTCCCCAATTCCGAGCAGATGGCATAGGAGGCTTTTCATTCGTCTTAGCCTTGGTCATACCCGAGGGGCTAACGATGCTGGAGGCTATTGGGTATGGATGTATGATTACCACCTTACTTTATGTTATATTTTGTCATTGACATTAAGTTTGACGACTTGATGGTAAGAATTGTTATATTTTGTCTTTGGGTGACTATATGGTACTTTATTGTTATATTCTTGCGTTGGGGGTTACTTAAGTCACTTTTTGGCGACTAGGGGATAAAAGTAACTCAAGTTACTTTATGTTTTTGTGGTTCTCCCTATAAGGAGTTGATTGGGGTCTTTTGGGCCTCTTGTTGCTTTGGGAAGTTATAAAAGGAGGTATGGGGGACTAATAGAGCTCATTCTTACACACACATATTTTATCATTAAGCAACTGATGTTTGCATTCTTCTTTCTTGTGGAGTAAAATCCCACAAGAACCCTAGCTTCGGTGGTGAAAGATCCACTCCTAGCTAGTAGGGCACTCTTCAGTGGTGAAAGATCCACCCTAGTTTGTTATTTTGGGGCTGATTCAGGGTAGATATTCAAGCAGATTTTTCAGAGATTTCAGGAAGGATTTTCAAAGGGTTTCAGAAGTTATTTTTCCATATCAGGGAGAGAGATTCCAAGGCTTTGCATATCAGATTGTTTGCAGCATTCACGTCAAAGTTTGGTGCAGTCTTTAGGGGCATCTTGGTGGGTTTTCAGCCCCTCCTTAAGAGTGACGTCAGCATTAGGGTTTTGCAGCAGATTTTCAGGGGGTTTCCAAATGTCTGCTTCCAGATCTAGAGGTTGGGTTCTCTTCTATATCATTAGTAAATATTATTTCCAGAAAATCAGATTTATATTTGTTGCATTTGCAAAGTTATGAATTTTTGAAGATTTCCAGCAGTTTAGGGCATTATAAAAATTATTCGCAGTCATATACTATTCAGAAAAATCAGAAAACAATTTTCTAGTCTTTGTTATTATTGTAGCAAGCTCTCTATAAATTTTCATGAGTTTTGTATAAGTAGCTTGCAATATATCATTAAATTTCAGTGCACTGCCCTAGTTGAGTTAATTCCAAAAAAATCAGATTTCTCATTTGCTGCAAATTTATGTATATTTTGTGGATTTTTTAAATGATATCCCTCTAGGGATATTTCATTGTATTGGAGTGCCTTAGTAAGATTGCATATTCTTCTCTAGCAATATGGTGCGCAAGGAGGATAATTGGCATGTGTCCAATTAAAGAAAACTCAATAAAATAACCCTCAAAGATAAGTTTCCTCTTTTTAGCATTGATGATTTGCCAGATGAGTTAAATGGTGTTTATTTTACAAAACCATATCTCAAATTGGGGTATCATCAAATGAGAATCAAAGAGGAGGACATTCCTTAGACATCATTCCAAACATATGAGGACCATTATGAGATTTTGGTGATGTGTTTTGGTCTCACAAATGCCCCTTCTACATTTTAGAGTTTGATGAATTCCATATTTAGATCCATTTTTATAGAAGGTTGTCTTGGTGTTCTTTGATGATATATTGATCTACAACAAAACATTGGAGGACCATCTGCACCCTACTAATCAAGTTTTACAAACTCTCAAGCAGCATCAATGTTTAGTGAAGCCTTCTAAGTGTGCTTTTGGAGTCGAGGAGGTGAAGTTTCTCAATCACATTGTCTCTCATGAAGAAGTCAAGGTGGATCCTAACAAGATCAAGACCAAAAGGTGGAGTGGCAAGCACCTAAACCCCTCATGAGCATACGCACATTCTCAGAGCTTACAAGTTACTTTCACAAATTCCTTAAAAATTATGTTAGCATAGCAACAACTCATCCCAACTGCATTAAAGTAGTATTCCTTCCATTGGAACGAGGCAGTAATCAGGGTATTTAAGAAGCTCAAGGAGGCCATAAGCACCACTCCAAGTTTTGGTCACTCCTGATTTTTTCAAAAAAATCATTGTGTAATGTGATGCTTAAAGGCATGGTATGGACACAATACTCATCAAAGATGGCAAGCCCATTGCATTCTGAAAGTAGGCAATTAAAAGGTAAGAATTTGCTTAAGCCCATCTATGAGGAGAAAATGTTGGCTATTCTTCATGCAATCAAGCAATGGAGGCCTTATCTGATAGGAAGACACTTTTAACTAAAGATAGGATCAAGATAATACTCAAATACTTCATGGAATAAAGGCTATCATGAGAAGAGCAACAAAAATGAGTAATTAAGATGTTGGGATATGACTTTGAGATCATCTACAAGAAGGGGTAAGGAGAATGTAGTAGCAGATGCACTCTTTAGAAGGGATGAAAACATAAAGAAGCATTGTTGTGTGCCATGTTCCATATTGCAGGTGGATTGGGTGGACAAGGCAAGATCAAAATGGCAATAGGACAAACATTTGAAATCACATTCACCAACTTTAAGCAAGATCCAAGCACTTAACATAAATTTGATGTGGAAAGGGGACTCCTCAATGGCACCTATTAAACTAAGCCTCAAGCATGGGATTCTTGAGGAGCTCCATGCTTCTCCAGTCGGAGGACATTCAGGATTCCTAAAGACTTATCATAGGATCAAACAATTGTTTTGGGGGAAGAGCTCAAAGGTGATGTACAAAAATTTATGGCAGAATGTTTGGTGTGTCAGCAAAACAAAGGTGAGACAACTTGAGACTCCAGGTCTTTTACAACCTTTATATATCCTTAGCCAACGATATGAGGAAGTGTCCATGGATTTCATCATAGGGTCGCCCAAGATCAACAAGGAAAAATGATCATGGTAGTAGTAGACAAACTCACAAAATATGGCCATGTTTGTGCCTTGTGGCATCCTTTTGTAGCAAGTACGGTGGCAACAACATTTATGGAGACAATTCAAAGGCTACATGATAGCTCCAAAATTTATGGTAAGTGACTGTGACCCCATATTTGCTAGTAAATTTTGGACAAATTTATTCTCTTGTTTGGGTACTCAATTGGCTCATAGCTCTTCATATCATCTCCAATATGATGGGCAAACCAAGGTGATCACCAAGTGCTTGGAAGATTATATTGTTATTTTTCTTTTGATAAGCAAATGCAATGGGTTAATTGGCTGCCACTAGCAAAATGGTAGGTATAACACTTCTTTCCATACTTCTTCCAAAATGTCCCTATTTATAGCATTGTATGGTTTCCATCCATCACCTCATCCTTGAAATTACAACCAAGATTTTGAGTAGTTGAAGAACACAATCAACACCAATAGAAGGTACTTTCTAGTCTAAGGGAGTACTTGATCTTGGCAACACACCGAATGAAACAACACACTGACCAACATAAGGGTGAAAGACATTTTGAAGTAGGAGATTAAGTTTATCTAAGGTTGCAGCCATATAAGAAAATGTCCTTGAAGAAACGAAAGAAGGATGACAAACTTTAACCTAGGCATTATGATCCTTACCAAATCTTGCAAAGATGGACAATGTAGCATACAAATTGGACTTCACTCGACAAAAATATATCCCATCTTTCATGCTTTTTGTTTTAAGTAATTATTTGCCAGAAGATTCTGCCCCAAATAGGGTTACCAAAGCTTGATGAAGAGGGTAGACTCATCTTGGAACCTAAAGTGATTCTCCAGACATGCACTAAGAGGTCATGGACGAGGGTGACCACGAAGTATCTTCTCAAGTGGAAGACATACGCTAAGAGATCATGGATGAGGGTGACCACAAAGTATCTTCTAAAGTGGAAGACCCTGCCTAGGAAAGATGATGAGATGAAGCTTCATGCAGAACCATTCACAAATGGTTAACGTTGAGGATAACACTTGTTTGTGAAGGGAGCAGGTATGTTATGCCCTTAAAGCATGCATAGTCGTTGACTTAGTCATATGATAATGTCTCTATTTGCATATTGGTAGGAATAGGAGGCTAATGGTGTCCCCATTGCCTAATTGGGGTATATATAGGAAGTAGTGTTGAGTTTTGAATTATCATATTCCAAGTTCCATTCTTATTGTAAGAATTATGGAGGTTGCGCTCTTGAAATGGCTCAATCCTATAATTATGTATTTTTCTCTTCATTTCACTTATATTGCGAGCATATGCTCTTATTCGCAAATAATTGCTAACTAATTGATGGGCATTGTTGAATTGCTATATGTTATTGTGAATCTACTTTGTGATATCGTAAATTCATTACAGAGTTATCTGAATTTTTCTTGTCTTTTCTTACTTTCGTCTTTTTCTAACTTCATTTTTGAGCTCTCAAATCAATCGTCCATCAATCAAAAATAAAAATTTATTTTGTTGGTACCAATTCATGACTTGCAAAGCTCATCTTTCATTATGAAGCTCTTCCATTCTTTGAGAATCTCATCCTTGCTTGCGGTTCTTCTTGTTTTGTGTTGCTCTTTGTTTTGCAAAGAGCCTACAATTTGCAAGGATATTTGTGGTTTGTGAACATCTTCTTACAAGGATATCCGTGGTCTTGCAAAGGTCTTAAGAGCCAAAGATGTGTTTCCTTCTCTGCAATGGTCATCGCAGCTTAGCTTTGGTTCTCTGTAATCTCTTTAACAATTGGCATGTGGAGCCTGCAACAAAAACAAAATGCTACCTCCATTCTAAGAAAGCACAAAAAACAACACATGACAAAATCTAATAAATAATAAATCATATGCTACTCAAATATAAGAATATAGGTTGTAGATGTAAACACCTTGACAAGGCGCTGGAGAAATGGAAAACTCAAATTCTACAGAGGCTTAAACAAAGCACAAAGAAGGAGATCATAACTCACTAAAGATTAATAATAAACACAAGGAAAGACTTGAAGAAAATAAAAAACCAAACTCTTAAAAGATAATTATTTTTGCAAATTCATTGGTTTGTTATCATTTGAAATTTTGAAAGGTTGGCCCCCAAATTTGCAAAATTTGGGTAGGTTAACAAAAAACTTGTTTTTGTCCTCTAGTAGATTTCAGCGACATCAATCCTTTAGTCGATCTTGCTCTTCTTGATGAAGTTTGTCCTTATATGTTGCAAATCACTTTCTCGCTCTTCATGCAAATCTTGCATCAACAAATAGTCCCAACAAGTTGATCATCAACCAATCCGCAAGCTTGTCTCGCACCAAGTTGTTCCAGGCAAAGTCAAATGTAACCTAGGATTTCATGAACTTCTTCAATGTGTTCTTGAATTGTAATGTTCTCAAGGAAACTGAAATCTTCATCCAATAATCCTCTCTTTCTTAATTGCCCCAACGTGCCTCGAAGTCTCTACCGTGAAATCTCTCAGACCAACGTCATCTTATTCATTGAGATGGACATTTGGTCTGATAATTTGAGTGGGCAACAATGCCAAGAATTTAGTGAAGTGAATAGAAACCAATATGCATAACTAAACAAGAAAATATGCAACAGAAATAGATATAATAAAATTGGCACTTTATTAATAAACAATAATAATAATGGGCATGTACAATATTCTCCAAAAATACAAACATTAACATCAAGAAGAGTATCCTAAAGTAGCGATTATGAGGAAGTAGTTTGGGCAATTGAGGAGCCCAAACCTTCCTCGTATCGAGTAGTCATTGGGAAATCAGGTTTTGAAGAAGCAATGGCAGAGAATAGACCAAAGATAGACAAAGCAACTCCAACATACAAGGGCAAGAGTCTTGTTGTTGCCACATAAACACAAAACAAAGGCATTAATGCTAGTCATTTATAGCTCCCCTCCTCATATAGGTTCAAAGAAAAGATAGACAAGGCAACTCCACTAGAAAAGGGTAAGGGTCTTGTTGTTGCCACCTAGACACAACACAGAGGCATTGATGTCATAGTCATTAAAAGCTCGTCTACTCATAAAGATTCAAAGAAAATATGGACAAAGCAACTCCGACGGAAAAGGGCATAGGTTTTTTTTTTTTTGCCGCCTAGACACAACACAAAGGCATTAATGATGTAGTCATTCATAGCTCCCCTACTCATAAAAAATTAAAGATAGAGGTTGTTGAGGGCAAGCCAATAGCAAGTTAGCCAAAGAAGTAAAAGAAGTGACTAGAGATAGAGAATAAGAGAAAAAATGGGAAATCCCCTCCATATAAACGATTTGGTATATTTACCAATGGGTTCTTAATGTATCGTAAGTGATTAGAAAACAAGAAACATAAGCCCATGGGAGAACTCACGAAGACCAAAGTACATCGTCTTATGTTTTCACGTGTTTGACAAGAACACATTTTACAAGGATGTGCTTACGAGCATCTTCACACATTATGATCAAGTTACATGCAAATCCACCTTCAAAATTTTGGGTAAAAAGAGCTTGTGATTTTCTATGAAGTTGCAGATGTCTCACAAGCTCGAGGACTTATGGAATCTAGAAAGGAGGATTAGAGGGAAACAACTTCGGAAAATAAGAAAGAATGCATGTGACGTGAATGACTATTGTATTGACACCCTCGCAAAAGAAGACCACACAATAACAATGCAAGTCAGAAAAGGGTAGAAAATTAACCACTTGCAGATCAAGGAGCTGCAGTGCATACAAGATCTTAACTGCGAACTGCTAGTGGGGAAATGAGAACAAGGACTTCGCATTGTGGTTCTCTCTACATGCAAGGACAAATGGATGGGAAGAATTATTATCTATGAAGCTGAAAGATTGCCTTGTATGCCGTTCTAAAGTGTTCTACATGATATACACATTGTAGCCCTGTTTTATGATAGTCTTCGCTAAAATTACGCTCACCTTAAAGAACAATGAGACACTATTTCCAGTACCTCCAGCAGACCAGCAGCAGCAACCTTCAGTATTTCATTGGATGGGATTAATTATGTGTTTTCATTTTACCACCTCAATCTTTTGAAGTCAAGACACCAAGAGTGCATACATCCAAGACGAAGGCACTTGAACCTTCATTACACAATCCACTTCAAACTCAAATAAGTTAAGCGTAAGAAAGGAGAGCCCAAGTTCACCTTCAGGAAGGGTGTCATTGACAAGGAAGAAGCAAAGGTTGAGAATACCTACCAAAGGCAGAGGATCTAGGAAGGCAAATAGAACCAAGATGTACCTAGTTTTTTTCCTAGTTTTCTTGCACTGGAAGAGTTCTTTGCTAAGGCTGGTCAGGGGCAAGCACAGTCTTCAGGAATCACCCCTCGACTCCAGATTCTACAAGTTTGATAGCGCACCCAGCAGTGGGACTTAGTCTATGTCACTCCTCCCCGCGAAAGATACCAAGCAACACAAACCATATGTTGTTTACAACTAGCGATACCGACCCCACCCTAAAAGGGTTAGAGTCTCCAGGGAATGCTCCTAGTGAAAACCATTTGTCCTTCCACCCAGCCATAAGGAGGCCTCACGACAAACTCCCATGTTCCGGAGAACAGGGGCTAAGTGAAAGAGAAACTCTTCCAATAGCGCGCCTGGCAAGAAGGCTTTTCCCTACACAATTGTGCATCGGCGAAAAGAGACTAGACACTCCATTAGAGGTTTTAATCCCAAAACATCCTCCCAATTATTTCAAGTTCACTTGGTTCATGCAATACTTTCCCAACTAATACCCTAGGAGCATCACCAAAGGTGAGGGTGTCAATAGGGCCACAGACATCAATGGCATCACTCTTAGTGATAGCATCCTTATTGACAGTCATTGCCATCAATGGCATCACTAACAACGATAACAACCTTGTTAAAAGCCATTGTAATCACTCTTGGTGTTACCCCTAGTGTGACTTTGCCATCCGGGATAGATATGCCCCTTGAGAAAAACAAATTTTCGGTCTAATCTTCCACCTCCCTGCCTCCTATCAAAAAACCGACTTGACAACCAATTTATGAGAAGATAGATTTAGACATATTTTATGGCAGCCATAACAAAGAGCTGAGGTATGAATAAATGAGTATCTTGTTACCTTTACATATAAAGTTGCTATCAATTATATTGATTTTTAAGTTTGAATAGTTGTCGATGGGACCGTTGAAATCAACCATCATACTTGTTCCCTTGACATTCCTATATCTACAATACTACATCTTGCCGACCATAGATCAAGGGCCTCCCCACCCGGTATCTACTTTGATAGTCAACAGAAGTCTTACAAGAAATCAATGAATCTTGAGGGCAAGGACAAAATGGGTGAAAAGTATTGGCTTGTTAGTAAATTCATTGACGTGGAATAAGTGGAACCCACATCTATTGAAGCATTAAGAAAAAATATGATGCAAGAAATCACAATGCGAAAGGGAGACAATATAAAAAATAAAAAGGTTGTCTATTGTACCAGATCTGGTGCAAACCACCATTCATGCACACTCTAAAGGATTGCATGTTCAATTTGAAGGAAAAAACAATGCCCCAGTCTTGCTAACATAGGGTTAAATGCCTTAGAATGCTGCGAGAAATGGCTATAGAAATTCAAAACACAGTAACAGCAAACACAAAAACCAAAATTGCGTATACCAAGCATGTATACATGATAAATATCTACAGAATTACATAGAAATACATATAAATTGAAATTAGAATATGAAAAGTTGTGAAAGAATGATAGATGACTAGGAATATATAGGAACGATAGGTGAATAGGAATATGTAAGACTTGAGGGTCATGTACAAGAGGACATAATTGGTTGTAATGTGACTATTGATAACTAATCAAGATCAAAATTAGGTTTTGAAAATTCCCTCTTGCATTGGGAAATCTTCGACCTTGAGAAATTAAAATATGAAAAGTTGTGAAAGAATGATAGATGACTAGGAATATATAGGAATTATAGGTGAATAGGAATAAATAGAACTTGAGGGTCGTGTACAAGAGGACACGATTGATTGTAACATGACTCTTGATAGCTAATCAAGATTAAAATTTGGTTTTGAACATTCCCTCTCGCATTGGAAAAGCTTCAACCTTGAAGAGCAATTAGAATGAGAAAACGCATTTGATAAATTTTGACGATGGTAATCCAAGTCGATCTATCCGAGATCAATCTTAGAGGACATTGACTATCGTCAAGAACTCAGATTCAAATTACATTTACTTGAGTATTGTTGACATGAACTCCATTTATTTCATCTCAAATTAAGATGTAAATTTGTGGAACTTTAATTTAATTGCAAGCTTGGACAATTATAGGAGGAGACTGAGAAAGCTTTGTTTTAGGTTCTATCATCTCATGTTGATCAATATTCACAATATTTTCACTAACTTTCACATTTTACTGAACAATCAAATTTAATCAATTTAAACTTATTTATCATTGGAAGTGAAATCTTAATTAATAGTTTCAACATTGATCACATTTACTTCAAGTTTATACGAACAAATCTTAGAGTTCAATTGCAAAACTTAGGTAAGTAGAGATCAACTATGGTTTCTTAAACGATTAATTTATGCATCTATGTCAGGTAAAGTTTTATCAAAATATAGTGATTTCTTCACATAATTTTCATATTCGAGTTTTAATTTTGCAACTTCATCATTACGATTAGATGATTGTGCTTTTAACAAATCAATTTCTCGCATTAAATTATAGAAAAATCTGATTCGTACCATGTCAATTTGTCACTCAAATCTTGATCCAAACTATACCACCATGTAAATGCATTACCTAATATATCGAAAGCCTATGAACTTTCATGGTTCATTTTTGCAGTGCTCACAAAAATTATTCCACCATTGTTGCAGATCTTTTTTTTTGTAAATTGCAGCAAATCCTTTTTTAGGTAAATTGCAGCATTGTATTAGTACTGTGCATAATCAGCCTTGTTTCAACAGTGGCTTAACCCTTTAGTTTCAAATGTTTGTTCCATTATCCTTAAATCTTTTATAAACATATAACCTTTCTTCTTTAAAAATATCAACTAAACTACTATACTATTTATATAAATACCCTCTTTGATACAATGTCCTGAAACAATTTAGTACTCACTTGGAAAATGCCCCCTTCATAAAATGTATGGTCACTTTCCAAGTCTCTAAGTAAGACTAAAAGTTTCTTGTCTTTCCAATATGCCTTTTTCAGACGGGTAGGGTTTTTTTAAGTAAAACTTTGAGAATCTTTTAAGGTGCTTAAAGGAACCTTCATTTTTCACTTTTTTAAGGCTGTTAGTCGTGTTAAATTTTTGAGGGAAAATTTTATTATTTTGTTTTTGCCATGAATCTTCTTTTTACAAAACTTTTCAATTAAAGCTTAAGTTCTATATTGGGGGCCAAATAACCCTTTTCTTAAATGTGATTTGACAAAACTGATAATGGGGCTGGACTGACTTTACAAACAAGTTGTACAGTTTTTTTGGCATTTCCCTCCAAGGGTATACATTAAACTAAACTTTGATGGGGCTGTGAAAGGAAATCCAGGACCTCCCAGCAGAGGATGTGTGTTTAGAGATGGAATGGGGCATCTGATTCTTTTTTTCGCTATGGATGTAGGAACTGAATCTGATAATCAAGGAGAGGGAGTCGAAACAACTGAATAAAAGGATGGAAAAAGTTCCTTGTCAAAGAAGACTCCCAAATTTTGATCAATGGTATGAAGAAAAGCAATATTGAGTTCTGGCGACTGAAGATGAAGTCATCTTTGTTCATATCAAGAGGAAGAAAATCAAATTGCTGACATAGTTGTGAATAAGGGTGTAAGTTTGTAAGTTTGTTTGCTTCCAGTGGTGCTCTCGATCAATTCTGAGTAAACAGTCTACCTGATTATTTACAGAAGCTCATGGTAATGGATGCAAGAGCTTCTTCTTTTTTCCAAAGATCAAGTTGTGGCCATTTTTAAAAGAAAATTAAAAAATGAGGAAAATATAAGCAAGAAAGTAAAGGAGTAATGTAGAGGTGGTAGCAAATATATTGCGAGCCTTATATCGTTCTTCAATAATTGCAGGATAATCATAGCAAGGGCTCTTCAGCTTACATTAACAGGTGAGGTGGATGAAGCGAATATACAAATGATATGGCATTATAGCAGTGACAAGAAGCTTCATTAATTGTTAAGTGGTGGAGCAAAATAAGTGCAATGCCTTGTATTTCACCTATTGTTGTGGCTTCCGCTTTTCAACTTAACCAAACTGCCCCTGCTTGAAATTTGATAAGTCTTCTATCGGTTTGATGGGGAAGAGTGAGTGTCTCCGCAAGGAAAGTGCAACAATGCAATAGTGTAGGGAAGTGTGCATCCCCACAAGGAGAGAGCAGCAATGCAATAGTGTGGGGAAGTGTGCATCCCTGCAAGGAAGATGAGGAGCGAAGGTGTAGGCCATTGATGTAGGCAAGGGCAAGCAGAAGGTGTTTGTGGAGAGAGTAAAGGACTCATTTTCTGATTATGTGAACAAAGAAATTAAGAAAACCCATATGAGATGGTGGGTGAAAAGGGTGTGGAAAGTTGCTTGACATGGAGATTAACAATTTGGGGTTGCATATGAAAAGCCATATGCTGGATCCAACAATCTATTGGTCACAAGAATGTTTTTTTGACATGGCTCAGTGTTTGATTAGAGCAATATATTTTCAAATGCTGTGTGTCGTTATCTGTTGCATGAGGATCACTCTTCAATGGAAAAGCCTTTGTTTGAATTGCAAGATGCAGAGAATCTAGCTTTCACCAACACATGATCTTGGACAGTATTAGGGTGCTAATTCGGGACCAGAAGGAACTTGCAGCTGCAAATGATGTCCAACTGTCTATGACTAAAATGGTGGAAATCCCTCAATGTTGTGCACACTCCTCAAGCAGGAAAGAAGAAGAGGTAATGATAATCAAATAGAAATTGGTGAAATAGCTCCCTTAATCTCTTTTTGGAAAATTTTATAAAGCTTGTGGCTTGATTGGTGGCCTGCATAATTTGCCACCAGCCTTTTGCTGAAGACTCAAGAAGTGAACTGGAAGTATTTGATACAAACTGATAAATATTATATTTCATAAATATATATAGACATGAAATCTGTACCTTGCTTTCCTGAATATGCTTTGGTCTATGGATGGCACATGGATGATGATGGTTAAAGATAACTGGTAGCCTAGACCCACATCAGCATTATTTACACATTTGGTTTGTAGAAAACTCAGATCCTCTGAATGTTAAACTTTCAGTTGGATAGAGTTGGTTTAGTCCGGTTACTGCAAAATCTGGCTGATGTGTTGCATTTTGGGATAATGATGTGTTGCATTTTGGGATAAAGCAAGAAGTTTAAACCTGACGTGCTGTGAATATCCTTTTTGGAGCAGTATAGTCTAATGTAAACCTGATCCTGGTTTAGGGTCTAGCATAGCCTACAGTAGATTATCCGTAGCAATTCAAGTGCATTCCTTCTCATGATGGAGTCCAGTGCAGTGCTAGGCAGGTATATGGTATATTGAGTGGGTCAATAGTGGTGGCATGGTCTGTGATGTAGGTCAATTGAAACTCCTGTAGGAACTGGTTTACAGATTTGATACTAATGTATGTTGAGATTACACAAGCACACATTTTGGACCAGAAGTAGAAGGGGCATGTGTTGCTTCTTCAAAGACTCGTGATAAAATGCTTGAAGATTGATAGGAGCAGAGAACAAGAGGGCTGAATCCCCATTTTCCCTCAGTTTCTTCTTTCTTGCATGAAAATATGTCTTTTTGTTGTGATTCTGTTGAGCCTTTGTCCTACCAGTTCCAGGCTTTTTTAAGCTTTTTTAATTAGGCCTGGGTAGATATATTCCCCCCCAAAAAAAATCAAAAGTGATTTGATAAGATTTGCTTCTAATCTCTAGAAAATCATGCAATTTCAATTTTCTAGATAAAGTATTTAGTTTAGGGTGGGAAAATATGAAGGTGGGCAAGAAATGTACTTTTATCAAACTGGTGTCAATGGTCGCTTCTTAAAGTATGAAGATTTTTTTTTAATTTTCTATTGCCCCTAAATTTGTTTTTTTGTGTGGAATTTTTTAAGTAATAGGTGCTTTTAATATGAAAGCATACTTGCATTTATTCTGGGACGTGTTATATCTTCGTGGTGTGATAGTGCTAACTGCCAAGTGAGTACCGTGAAAAAATAAAGTGCCCAAGGATATGGATGGAGGGGTGAGTGAAACTATAGAAGTGATTCCTAAAGAAGCCTATTCAATATAGTTTTTATTTTTTTTATTGTATGTAGGATGTTTGTATGGCTTTTTGTTTTTAATTATTTTTTCCAAGATCAGGAATTTACTCAATGCCGAGCGAGGATGCGTCCCCTAGATTTTGGTGACATCCCGAACGTTGCAGGACTCGAGGACTTAGAGGGAACATCCCCATTTTTTTAATTTAAAAAAAACAGAGACTTTTAGTTTTAAAAAACTGTTATTTTTACCAAAAATATTGAATTCTAATCTAGAAAGTACCCTAATAGTTTAAAGATGGCCATAGTTACCCGAGTCTCGGGAACGAGGGAACAGAGGGAACGGGTTTCCAAGACGGTAGACAAAATCCAAAATTTTGGGAACGGCACGAGGATGGCTATTAAAATTATATATAAATTAAAATTTTGAATATTTTAACTTTTTCAATGAAATTTAGGGATTTAAACTGTGTAATGTATTTTAGCTAGACAGTCTGGATAGGGGTACGGTACGCCGATATAGCAAATTTTTAAAAATCTTGGGTACGGTACGCTTTTGGGTACGTTTTATATATATATATAGATATATATATATATACATGTATATAAATATATAAATATGTATATAAATTATAAATTTAAAGAAGCATTTGCATACTTATTGAAATATAATTCTCATACATTGCATACTTATTGATAATATATTAGTTCTATATCATAGTTATATATACACTAGTTGGCAATTTTGATAAGATTCAAGGAGTTTAGATTGTTTTTGGTTACCTAAATGTGATCCACTCAGCACGATATGTAATGATGGGTCAGGATGAAGCAGATTCATCTTTGCTCTGCCAGGAATCCTATGCATCCAAGCTGGCAGGTGAGATGATTAGTCCGAGCACGGGAGAATACTCACCGAGTTTTGGAAAGCTATCCAGTATTTTTAATTACTAATCTGTCTACAAGCGATCAAAGCTCATGATTCTTTCAGAAGATTGCAAGAAGTTGCTTGGTCCAAAAAGGTGCAAAAATGGATTTTATGAAAATAAGAAAAATATTGCCATCAATGCGTAGAGCTCGAGAAAATATGCACTTTTAGAGAAAATGACACCTGAAACGGAGCCACAGAATGAAAGTTATGGCACATGCAAGTTTTTGCTGCTACATCTTCCCGAACCCTTTCCAAAAATGGCAAATTTTATTCTATCCTTGTGTTTTCTTCACCAAAAATCCAAAAAAGGAAAGAAATGCCAAAAAAAGGAAAGAAATGCTTTCTGGCGGTTTTATTCGGTTTTGCATGGTTTTTGGCTGAAAATTCCAACTATGACAAGGTATTGAGCCGGGTTTAGCTTTCACGATATGGATAAACAATAAAGAAAAATATGAAGGGTTACGTTCCAATATTGACATAAGAACAATCCAATAATGTTGAAAATCCATAGATGCTGATTTGTTTCCAATGAACTCAGTGGGTTTAGAGAATGCGTATTTTAGGTACTTTCAAGATTATAATTTGAAGTTCATGGTAAAAATAACATCCATTGTAAAAGTGAAAACATCAAAAAACTTTTGAAAGATTGTCCAAATATTTGGGAGCCTATCCATCTAATTCCCCCTTACGAGGGTCCATGAGACAACCAAAATCTAGAAATGGACGCTTCCCCATGCGTAACTGTATGAAAAAGAATTTGGGACATTCTATAATTGTCAAGTTCGGGGAGTGTGGAATCCGGGAACTCGGGAATTCAGCTAGGAACTACCCCTTTACGAGGGTCAGGGACAGCTTGATGGAGTTCTACCTGGTAAAACATTGTTTTCAAATGAAAGCTAATTGAAGAATATTCTTGTCTTGCAAACCCACATTGTATGGAAAGTATTTTAATCTTGAATTTTTTATTTTAAATGTCAATCATATTCTATAGAGAACAAGCCATTAAGACACTTCAAAATATAAGGCTTATGTATTAATGTTATATTAATATTACCAATTGTTAACTAATAAATGGTTGAAACTACTGTCAACCACTTTGTAACCATCTTTCACATAATAAAAGGGTTGAAGACACAATGAATAATGTTTATTCTGGTTTCTCTTCAAAAAAATTTGACATCGGCTCAGACTTGGTGAATACTCCAAAGGAAGAGACTACTCGGCAACTTAAAAAAACAGAGTTTCTTGAGAAAAACATAAATTTTAAGCAAAATATAGCTATTAAAATGTACAAATGAGTCCAATGAAGAATGTTGGAGAGAGTGTTTTCTAATAATATCCGAAACAAATACAATATACAATTGAATTTATGCATACGTGAATACAACATCTTGCTGATAAGTTTGGGCTCCATGTGTGACCAGTAATTAGGTAAAAAATTGGCCATAATTATCATAAATAATAATATAGAGTGTTTATAATTGGTTCGGAAGCTATCATGATAATACTAGAGGGTGCCAAACCATTGATGAATTCAATCTAAATTTTAAAAAATCATGTTTATATGTGATGAAAATGAGCAAAGTCCAATTAATGGCTTGTAAAATATATAGCATTTTCTGAATACTACATATATAAAGGTTGGAAAGTCATGACTCGGCCATTATGCAAAAACATAAATATCCAGAACTTTTAATAATAATTGACCATTTTGAGAAGTACCCATAAAATATTGAAATTCAACTTGATGATTCAAAAACCTTGATTTGATAATTGTGTTGATGATGAACAACAACAAAATGACATCATGCAAATGCCTTTACAATTTGAAATTAAATGAAATATGGTGATAAGTTGAGACTCCATCACCAGTATCATGGGGGATTTCTGAAGGAGAAAATAGCAGATATTGCACCAACTTGTTTCCAGATATATGGACTTCATTGCCAGGATATGTTTTCAATGTATGTATGATGGAAATACAAAAAATTGGAAACACACATATCAAAGTTGTTGGTAGTTGGTCAACTCAAGCCCACCAACTGTGTAGAAGAATTTTCTTTTTATGCCATATAAGGCATTCTTGAAAATGTTGAAATGTCCTGTGTATATTGAGAAGTTTCATGCAAAAAGAATGACAAAGAAATAAAACTCAATACATTCTACTAGATGTACAAATATATCCAAACCTATGACGAATAGTGCACATTTATTATTCATTGTCTGGGAAAGTGCTAATGCACAAGTCAATCATAGCTTATAATCAAATTAAAGCATAGTTGCAAGCCTCTGTTTTCTAGATGATCGAGGGATAAAAGATAATGGTCACGTGTCATTTTTTGAAAGCTGAACCAGATATGAGGACTTAATAAGTCTTCCAGAAAGTGAATTGCAGGAAAACATCAAAGCTTATCTCATGAAAAGAACGTCTAGAGTCAAACAACCCCTATTGATAGAGTCATACCTTTGTAGCTGCACTTGAAATTTAATGCAATAATGTTGAAATGGCAAGATTTGGATAGCAAACGCAAATGCAACAAGACATTAGGCAATTAAGCATCGATTTAATTTTCAATTTGCACAGTTTTCGACCAAGCAATTATTGCATTTTGGCGAAAGCAACTTTTGTTTTCACTGTCACTAATTAATTTCTATGGCAATGAACTCGCACGAGCTCTGCTAGCGGCTGCTTTTTCCCCTTCATTGCTGTTGCTACTTAATGATAGCCAATTTATCTTGTTTTTGTCGCTATACATTGTATCATTTGCGCAATGCTTGTTCACAATTTGATGTAATGAATGTGCATGACATTGGCATGCAGTTCGGAATGTTTTTCCCTTGCTTTGTCCCTCTTTTATTGTTACACCTTATGGCATATGTTGTCCTACCATCTTCAAACCTAGCACTGCCAGAACAGAAGTTGGGAAGATCAGAAAATACCTGAAACACAAGATGGGTTTCAAATTATAAGGGGTAAATCAATACTAAGTAATAAAAGCGGTCATTTCTACCCCGGAGGAAGGAAAGAGTCGATGACCACTTCGGGCAATGAGGGAATAACATTCCACCAATCATCGACCAGGCAAATAAAACATTTAACCTTGGACTACCAATAATTGAAAGAAATTATGGTACACAAACATCAGCTCTTGTATATTCTGCACGCAGTCCCATGCAAAGTAATAACGATTCTTTTTGGCGATAACCATACTATACTCATTATTCATATTTTGTACATACCATGAGCTAGTTTGGAAATTGCAACTTCAGACTATTGACCTTTGAGTTATAGATTGTATGCAACAAGTGCTAGCATTCATCATGCAAATATGGAATGGTACATGTCATGACTACCAGATGTATTCAATGTGATGAATTGGAACGTATAAAGCGGTGTTTACTTTATTCGAGAAAGTTGTTGCTTACAGTAGACACTCATATGTCAATTGTTTAATGTTACATTTCCATTTAGTCCATGTTATGCAAAATATGAAGGGTATTGAGTATACTATTGGATATTTTCATGTTCAGGAACATGTATTCAAGAGTTTTTCCAATCACTATATGTACCTTTACATTGGTGGCTACATCATGCAATTGACATATGTTTTGAAGGTCAGTGCTTTCGCAATTTACATTAGACAATATGTCTACATGACAAATATTATGTGTATGCACATATACTGCTTTTGCCATGGAGCTTGTATTAGAGATGCATAAGAGTTGATCTAATCAGTTTGTTTCCAGTTCATCCGCTGCATGGAGCTAGATCTACCCATTTTGAAAAATAAGAAATTTTCTACCCTGGCAAACGCATGACTCAAAACAGGGCCGACCTTAGAGTCAAAAGTCGACACTTAGTAATATTTAAAGTATGTGAAATTCAAATTTCTCATTATTTTTTTATATTTATAATTTTTTATAGCCAAGTTTTGAGGAATAATGCTTTACCAAGCTTTTACTCCTTGCCTTGATTTTGACTCAAGTTGAGTTTGCAAACCCAAGTCTAGCGACTAGGATTAAAAGTATTAAACATAAGTAGAAAACTGAGAGCACGGATATAAAGTCCAAAAATTAATTTAGACATTTCAGTACATGGTCCAAGCAACTGAGACCAACAGGTTGTGCGAGAATAATCACTGTTATTAGTGAGAAGAATCAGACATCCAGTTTTGAAAACTTCAAAATTAGAAACATATTTGGCAAGCTGCAAGCTAAACAATCCACTCGGGTGCCAACTAGCCAGCTAATATATCAGTTACAACAAATATCAAGGGTGTTAATCGATCATTTACCTTTTTAAGCTTTCTTTGGCCGTAATCAAAAAACAATTTCCTGTGGCTTTCACCCGTAACTAGCATCACAGTTATAATACTATTAAACCAAGTGTAATCACAGTTCTGTCAATATTAAACATGGGCTTCAAGTCGTGATAACAAATCTCCTCACCTTGGACATATCACTACGAGTCAATTCATGTAATAAATTATCCCACCAACATGATACATCCTATTGGGATTGATTACGCTTAAAATGCAAGAACACAAAAAAATAGAAAAAGACAAACATTAACACTAAGGGGAAAAGCTGTTGAATGCAAAGTTCCATAACACTCCATTGTACATGAAGTTAATGTGATTATCTTTGGGTGTTTGATATGAAAATTTCATGCAAGAGGTCGTCTGAGCTACTTCTTATGACAAATATCAGGGGTGTTAATAATTATTCCAAAGCTTTTAAGCCTCCTTTGGCCATATTTACACAAAGTGTAGTGCAAAGTAGCTTTCCCTTATGTTACATGAGTGAGATGTTGACTGCCGCTAGTTATGGTTTTGTATCAGCCATTTGGGAAAGAAAAAAAAATTCATAGAGAGTTTGGCATTTTCACCCTCCTCTTTGTGGGTCTGGTTTGTCTAGAGTGGGGTCTTATTTAGGCCTACCTGCGACTGAGTTTCTGATTTGGATAAAAGCTATTAAATTAATTTAACAGTGCATAAATATCTATAATTCATTCAGCATTGAGTTTCAAAAAATAGTTCAAAATGGCTAAGTACGCGATGCTTCTAAGATGACTGCCGCGAGGAAGCCATTGTTTTCTTTGCATATATACAGAGTACTGTTTTTGAAGCTGCAGATTACAATACCAGACAAGTCAAAATTAATATGATGATGATGGGTAGAGGAAAGTTTTGAAGCCAAACAGTTTACTTGCACCACTGCTACCAAATCCAGCCCTGGAAGGAACAGTCTAACCAACGTTTCTGAGAATTATTATTTCAGTGAGCCCACCGATCATACCCATTTTCTCAAGGCAGATCATCACCGTGATGTCTCCATTTCCAGCAATGATGTGACATCCAAAGCAATTCCTTTCGATTGAAAAGACACAAATAATCATACTAAAAATGATGATATGAGATTTGAGTTTAGGGTGAGTTCAAGATATTTTGAAGCAGATTCTGATTTTCTTCATATAGAACTTTTCGTCAACAGCCAGATTCACCCTCTCAATCAGCAGATCATGTCGTTGAGGTTAAATGATCGAAACCTGTCACCACCTTGACCTTATAGGCCCACCACAGTTACATCTAAAAAAAAAACTTTCTTCTTCTTCATCTTCTGTGGATAATCATGGCAGATCTTCATTGCATAGTTTTCTGCAGGAGGAAGAGGGTAAGACCGCCCAAACCACACCAATGCCAGAGCCACAACCAAGGCCACCACCACCACATCCTCCCCCAACACCGCACCACAACTAGAACCTGCAGCTCCATTTTCTGCACAGGCGAGTAGAATGCTAGTAAAGGTGAGTTGATCAGATTGGACACCCGTTGTCCGCGTCTGGTGAAATGATGTCACTGCTTCGCAAGGATACCCATGTCTTTTGTTCGCTACAGGCATATTAAAACAAAATGTGCAGAGGTGGAGATATTTTTCAAGGGTTTGGTAAAAGAAAATATCGAAAATAAAATGATGCATGTAAACCCATTCACTCCACCCCATATATAGCTAGATTTCTTTACCTGAAAAATCATGAAAAAGTAAAGAGGCATGATGTTATTTTGACTTTTATTAACCGACAGGCAAAACTTTTTTTAGCATGAGTAGACACTTGCCGGCATGAGAACATTTTCATGAGAATGGGGAGGGGGAGCCCAATTCCCATGTAATATAGCCTATCGGCTAATATTAGAAAAACGGAGAATACCCAAAAAACAATAGCCTTGATAGGGTGGCTAGCCTAAAATTCATAGTTCTTCTTGTAGATCTCTTGTTCTTAGGAATTTTCATATTTCATGCTTGTACATGTTGAAAGGATATTAATAGTTTTGTTTAGCTTTAAAATAAACTCCTATTTGCATGCCTCTACATGTTGAGTGGATGTTAAGTGAGCTTTGTTTAGCTTTGAAGCGGTTTATTATTATTAGTTTTCTTTAGCTATAAAACAAGGGTTTAGCCTGATGTAATTTAATGTGGACAACTAGCTAATATATCTTCCACAAATAGTGTTTTCTTTACAAAAGCTCTTTTATTATCTTGCAAATAGGCTTTGTTTATGTATTACTTTCGCAAATTTACAAAAGCCCTTTTATTATCTTGCAAATAGGCTTTGCTTATTTATTACTCTCACAAATTTGTGTCAATTAAGTGTGGAATAGTTTGGCTTTATTATAACACATTAATCCCTGGTAATTGGTGGGTTGCCCCCAAGATTGAATCCTCCATTTGGATCAGTGGTATCAAAGAAAGTTAGGTCCTGTATATCCCATCAAATGATCTTGGGCAATCAAAAGATTGGCTCGGAGACCAGAGATCCATCTAACCGTCTTCTTAATGGAAACAGGCAGCCAAAGATGGATGCAAAAGGAGGGACAAATTCCTCAAACCCAATAAAGTCAATGCTCAATGAAGCTTTCATAATAAAGGGATGAAATGATGACCTAATTCGTTAAAAATCTCTAACAAACGCCAATAATCATGTTAGT
The DNA here is from genome assembly GCA_019776745.2 of Taxus chinensis. Lineage (NCBI taxonomy): Eukaryota > Viridiplantae > Streptophyta > Pinopsida > Cupressales > Taxaceae > Taxus > Taxus chinensis. The sequence continues at coordinate 160,431 of JAHRHJ020003256.1, read as the reverse complement.
AGCTCCAAACAGGTGGTATCTCCACTAGTCCATGCCCCTTAAGGCACAAGTAGATTTTGATATTCCGATGTTTGAAGGTAAATAGAAGCATATGCCTTTGAAAATTGGAATACAAAATTAGAGTCATTTTTTGTAGACACTTTTTCAAGTTCAAAGAAAATAACATTTGCTCTGCGGAAAGATGAACCCAAAGCCCAACAATGGTAGGAAGCTCACTAGGATGAGGGTACGGTCATCAAAGATCCCTCTTGGAGTGACCTCATTGACCGTTGCATCCCTAACATTGTATTCGTTGAACTCCAACAGGTAAGTCTACTGTGATATTGACAATTCGAAAGACTTGGGATCATTGACATCTACTTCTATCCATTTCATTGCCCCTTTGGTTGTTTTAAATCTCCATAATTCAATGATAATGCAATCTAGTTGGGATGTATATAGTTTTCCACTTGCCACTGGAATACACCACTTAGGCAACCCATCTTATCTTCGTAAAATAACTATAACTCCAATACCCCTTCATCGTTTGGCTCCATCGTACCTCAATTCTTCTTCGAAGTCCGAATCTAATGAGTTTGATGAGGTTGCTTCCTCACTCCTAATTCTTTCTATTTATGATATACTTCAATCCCTTGTTTTCAATGGAGATGAAATTATTTTTCCAGATATGATCGGCTTTGGTTGTTATCAACCAGCCCCGACCCACATAGGCTTTCTTCTTCCACAAGATGACAATAATATTCAACAAAATGGTTTGGGTTTCATTAATTATGACAATTATTAGTATGCCCAATACCTTAATGTCATGTTGATTTGCTTCTACCAATTGGAATGCCAAAGGTCACATAGTTGGCTTCCCAAGACTCTTCCAACTCTCCTCTAAAAGAACATTCACACTTGAACCATCATAAATGATGGTGTTTGTCAAATTCCTACCCACTTCCATATGCACAATTGTCAGTTGTCGAGCTAGATTCATTGTCAGGAGCAAAGGATCGATCACTTGGTCACCTGACAAGGGGTGTTCAACTATAAACTCATTCTTCTACTTTTTGCTCTCCCTATCACCCAACGTTAGGCACACCAATATATGCTCCATATTCGGGCTAATGTATTGTATGATAGCAATGAGAGCAGTCTTGAGTCCTTAAATGCTTTAGAATAACTCAACTATCTTCATAGGTATGGTGGTCTACAAGACTTGTCGTGAAATAGCTTCGTTGGACTCTAATCTTCTCGACATTATGCTTGTATGTTCGTTTGGCTGACGTCATTCTTGGACCATGGCTCTCTCATCTTCCACCCTTATCGCAGAGAGCCTTTCCTTCCCCATACATAGGTCGAGGTAACTGCCTTTCGTCATTTGTACTATAATAATTGCAATAACTTCCTTGCCCTCAAATACGTTAATCATATTGACATTGGCTTGCTTTGGATGATTGCCATTTCTATGGTCATCAAGCCCTACAGTTTACAAAAAATTCCAATATGATTAGGGAATCTCTTGCATAATGGCCCCACTCACTGCAATCCCAACACTATACAATTAGCCATCCTTCTGAGTCGTATTGAATCTGACTCCCGCCACCACTATTATTCAAATTGTCAGTAGTTACTTTGCAGCGTGGTAGGTGTTGTTAAAGACTTTCATTTAGTCAATAGTACATGGTTGCTCATATTCCACAAATTGCAAGGGCAGTCCTTGAATAAATGCCATGTAACTTGAAAAATCTTACAGAAAAGATCCTTGCATCTGTAAGGTCTACACTAGACGATCCTTTGTTCTCTAAGCACTATCGAACATGTCACTATGCTCAACCCTTCCCTCATTGGAGATCTATACACTATCTTGCAAATAATCAGGTCACCCATTCGTGCAACTCCCTCCAACTTGTCATCCTAGCTACCTCGTACTTTCAAGTGATTCTCCTGCAGCACCCTCCAATCCAACCCATTCAAAAAAGTTTACACTTCCTCTGAAAGGGGCTAAGGCAATTTCTACTCACTCCTTACCGTAAGTGGCATGGAGTCCACCATTCTTGGTTGAATGCTTCAATGTTGGCTTGCGCTTTGCTCTCAAACTTCATGCACTTCCCTTGATGGATTTTTAGAATTTTATGTTTGTCATAGCTTTTGTCGTATTTCTAGGCACTCCACTAATCGAGTAAATCATTTAACCTCTCGGTCCCCTCCTTGATTGTATGTCTCTCTTGCCTTTGTTCATAGTCAATAGCATATATAATTATTCATACACATCAGCCTTCTTTAATATCTTTGGTCATTGTGTTTTATGGTTATATTCAATATATAGACCTTATAAGATAATGGGATGCCCTGCCACGCTTCCCTTCTCTTTGATTTGACTTTAACTTGACCTGACATTCTTTAAGGCAATTGCGCCAGAATTTAGGGTGATTAATGTCTACTAAGATATTAGACTTATCAATAACAATGTATACCGATTAGTGATTACATAACATACCATATCAAAGAAAAGTACCAGAACAATAGCAACTTGTAGTCATAAAATATACGTCTCAATACAATTCATACAAAACGAGGAGCTGACAGTTGATACAAAAAACCTTTCCCCGACATACAATTTGCCTTATAAAGGACAAGACCCAATGGTTATCGATTAACCCAGCCATCACAATAGCCATAATTAAGAGTCTTGCCACAAAAGTAAAAAATGCCGACAAAAGGCTAACAAGACAATCCCAGCTACAACAATACATTTATTCATAGTTGACGGTCTATAGAGAAGTTTTTAAAGTACATTAAGGAATGTTGCACTCCACATGTGCTCAAAGCATCGAAAGAGAAGGTTAAACATTAACGGTGATAGAGGGTTAAAAATGCAACACCCAAATATACCAAAGACATTATTGCACAATTTGGTCCTGAGAAAGCTAGCATGATTTTCCTATATGACGTGTACCCTTTTGGAGGAGTTATTGAGTTGTATACAACAATTAAAAGGACTTTTATGTGTGTGCCTTCATGCACTAGCACCCTTCTTTGATGTAGTCAATAGAGTGATTGAAAAATTGCCTGTAAACATTTCTGTTTTTCCTTCTATAGAGGGCAGCCCCGCTATTTGTTGGACCTTTGTCATGTGTCATATGTGTTGTCATTGATATCAAGATGGATCAATTGATGGCAAGTTGCATTGATGGAGAAAGGAGTGAATTGGTAAAGTGAGAAGCTAACAAGATGAAGGTTGATTAGTAGTGTTAGCTCAAAGAGAAAGCATCTCAGGAAACCAAGCGGAGAAGGTTGAAGATTGAACCAGGTTATTTCATGAAAATCAAAGCTATAACAGTGATAGTAGCATGCTCAAAAAGATAAGGCTCCAGGATGACTAAGGATAAGTTCTAAGGGGATTAATCAATGTTTGTACATGCTGCGAAGATGAGGAGATATCCGTTGAAGACAGAAAAAAACCGTCCAAATACTAGAGATTTCCACATAGGACAAAAAAAAGCTGCCGAAGTATGCATAAATCCATGTAATGTTAGAGAATGTTGCAGAAGGTAAGTGGTTACCATGCGCATAAAAGGATAAAGTCATGAAGCTAAATGGATTCAAAGGCCAAGCCACGAAAGAGATAAGTGAATTTGTGAATGCACAAAGGTAGAACTATCAAATAATTGCAGTATTCACCGATGACTTGTAGAAGGATGCGAGAACTCTAGAAGAAGATGCAGAAAGTATGTTAAGGCCATGGGTAAAGGGATGAATCCATCAAAGAAAAAGGATGCCAAAAGACAAAGTGTAAAAAGGAGAAGGATTGAAAGTTGTGTAAGACCAGACAAGCCACGAGTGAGAAAAGAAAAACTGCATGGGTGTTAAGGAAGTGTTATGTCAAAATGGACATAATCCCCCCAAATTAAGCTCGAGTTTAAGATGGAGCATTAGGGGCCGATTACGTAACATTAAAATTTCCTGAGTGTGGGACATTACGAAATGTGGATAGATCTCAAGAAGAAGAGCCAGTTTCTACTCCTAACATACCTACCACAATTACTCCTAATGTAGGAAAAACTACTAGGACTAAGGATTATAGTTGCTAATACATTCCAGAGAGCCGACAAGGAGAAAGATACATTGAATGGAAACCGAGGACTAAGAGCGGTGATACAGCCAAGCCAAAGAAGTGTTGATCACTGTCCCCAAACCTACATAACAATTGAATATGTAAACGTGAGACAAGGGTGGACCTTAGGTACTAAAGAAGCTAAGATTACATCCAATACATCGATTCTCGAATGATGCACAACTAGACCATAAATCTATGACAATAAAAGAGAAAATTCACAAATTAAGCAAGCACAATGAAGAGGTTGCATGATGAAGACAATAAACCATGAGATTGTTTGAAGATTGATCAATGCATAGACATAATCTTATTGAACTCCATATGGAGCGATACACAATACATTGTTGTATCAGCCAGAGAGGTATGAATGCCATTACAGATCTTGAGAGGAATTATTTCAGTTACACTCCCCAAGAAGAATCTGGTGCATGGGAGGAGAGCAAAATGACCAACCCTATTGCACAGGACAAACCGGCTTACACTGTATTCCTGAGGAAGAAATTTGGAGAGAGAGGGAAAAAAATAAAAGAAATCTATCTCCAGGAGTCGACTTGTAAATAATTCCTATCAAATGTCCTTATGGGAGTGATGGGTAAGTCTACAAAGCCGAACATACTCCATTGTACCTTACTTGTTGGGGAAGATAGTGGAATGTATTTAATACACTCATCATTTTCAGGGGACTAGGCAGGAGAGAGTATGCAACTATTCACTCTAAAATAGCATACTGTGATTGGGTCCACATTTTGAAATATTTAACTTTAGAGGACACTGAGAGGTTTCCAAAAAGTATTATTTTTTGTAAATCTGAGCTCTCAGTCAAATGTTATGGCCATATGAAGATGTGGGTGCCATACCACAAAAAATGCAGGTGGTTGATCTGCATTTTTGGACTCCTACCTTGCGTTGCACCCTCCAAAATCTGAATTTTTGGACATTTGGGATACAATAAATTTTGTTTATTTCAACTTCAGAGATCATCATCACTATTCATCTGACAAGTTGGCTCAAGAGTTCCAAAATTCTGAAATCCCAAAGTCCAAAATTTAGACTTCTGGTTTCAGACCTTTATGTTTTCAGTGTTTTGGGGGTTCGGGGTTTTTGGTAGCGTTCATCTTCCTAGGTTCATGAAAACTCTAAATCTTTGAAATACCGAACTCCAAAATTTACAGTTCAAGTTTCAAATTTTCTTCTCCTCTTCCGTACTTCTTTCTATCGAGTTCCCCAAAGAGCTCTACCACCGCAATTTTCTCGACTAGAGCCTAAAATGTGAGCTCCCATGGCCGAATCAATCCTTCCATTTTCTTTGTGCGAAGTCATGTTTGTCCAAATTCAACCTAAGGCGAAAAATTAGATAGCAGGAATAGTTATGAACATGGAGATAAGCCACGAAAGTAAGAGAGTTAGAAGTAATAAAGTTAGAAGATTGTAGCTATTTAAATTAGGGGTTATTAGGCCTTGTGAGGTGAGTGCCTTACTAAAATAATCTCTTGTGATGTGTTCTATTCACTTAATTCCTTTTTTGTGCATAATATGAGCATAGGTGTAGGGGTTGGAGCTCCTTGTGGGATTGGTGTCTCACTAAACAAATCTTGTCAGATGTGTTATATTCTTATGAGTCCTTTTTTTATGTTATATAAGCAATGGTTTTAGTGGGTTTTTTTCCCGAAAGGGTTACCCACATTATATCTTGTCTCCACATGTGAATGTGTGTGTATGCTTCTCATTATTATAGTCTCATGATTAATATTGCATTCTTATCAAAATAAATGATAGTAAACAACAACAGATATAAGAAAGGAAAAGGAAATTGATTGTAAGTTTTAATCAGCATTGATTCAACCCCCCCTTCTCAGTCCATGAAATCTCTAACACTATTTGCAAATGGAAACCTTGAGATACAAGTGTCCCTACCATGAGTTACTGCCACACCACAAAAAGCTAAGATTCAAGCAATTCCTAGCTCATTCTCAAATGTGAAAGCCAAGGCCAAGACATACCTAAGGCCCCACCACATCCCACATTACCAAGGACAGGCTTCATATTTTAACTCATGAATTCCACAAAAGTGGAACATACATAAGATTCAGATTCTGTTGATAACTCCAAGTGCCCCTTCAAGAGTCTAATCGCTCAGGTTTATCCAGCCATATGCCCTTTTTTTAATGCCAACAATTCAAGAATCCAATTTAATTCCCTATTTCAGATATGCTCTTACTTCAAGGGCTGTCACTGCTATTTATTGTTTATCGGGACCACAACTAGCAAGGATCTAGTATTATACAACCCAGCTTCCATGTTTGGGGTAGATTCTCATTTGGATTGGATTTTAAAATTTGCCTTGGAATGCTTCCTAATGAAGCTGCAGATGTGGCCAGTGCCAAACATTTTGAGTCTCCAAAAGATGCATACCCATCACCTGTGCAATTAGACAACACTACAGTCCAATGAACAGCAGCCAAAGGCCATCTACACTAGGAAAACACACAATCTGCCCCCTTCTATGGACCAATGAAAAAGCTCAAATTTGGCAACAGAGTGCTATTAAATCACTTAAACAACTGAAAGAAAATCTTAGTTGATAGATGGAATTTCAATCAAATATCAACTGAAACAAATTCATAACCAATTGATAGAATGTCATTCAAAAATTGTAGCACAAGTTTTGACCTCACTGATTATACATATTGGCAAGAGTATTATGAAATTGATGCATGAAATTAGAGTATTAAAAAGAGAGAGAACCATACTGTTAAAAGTATAAGATAAAATACAGAAGCAAGAAATTACAATCCGCATATGCAAAGGCTTCTTGCAAAAGATGTCCATGACCTAGTCATCCAGACATGTTTGAGATGATGTGAGTATTGATGGAGAGGAAGCACGACTATTTGACAACCAACTTGTACAGGAACACGACTGATCAATGCAGGCATGACATTCAGAGATTTCAAGATAAAGTGAAGTACCATCAGGTCCTACAAGTACAAGCAATATGTTCTACTTTTTACAAAAATCAGCATCTTAGAAGAAGAATCAAAGTCAAAAGTGAAACATTTGAAGGATGAAACAGCGAAACTAGCTCCTGATATTTCAAAACAGTTGGCTGATCAGACCTCACCTTATAACAGGATGCTCACAAAATGGAGGTCCAAGGCCACTCAGCTTGCTAGGAAGACTTCTAAATGAATAACAATGGCTACTTTCCAAGTTCAAGGAAATTCCCAAAAACAGGCCATCTCATAGCAAATTCATTGACAACAGTTCAAGCAGCGGATCAGATTAGCCAAGCATTCAAGAGACTTGAATGAGAGGATAAGCAGTTACAAAAGACCATATGCTACCTATTATGACTCGATCAGTAGCTGTACCTAATTATCCATTAGTTTCAGCATCATTTGCTTCCAGAGCAGCATCCCCACAGACTGATGGGCAGCCATCATCGGTTCTGTTAGCCATCATCGATTTCGTTAGCCATTGTCGGTTTCATTACTGCCTATAGCTGCAGTACCCAGGACTTTCCCTGTTTCATACTCTCATCTAGCTGCTACATCTGATCCTCATCCCAATTCCTGACTATTGGTGGCAGGGATGGCAACAATCTTAGAGGGTGATAAATGAAGGCAGATGTTTAGCTATTTTGTTAGAATTTTCATTAATAAATAAATAAGACATTATCTTGTGGCAATAAAGAAGTACAAAGAGATGCATAAGCTTAGTTAGGCTTTAAGTTGTTATTGTTGGTTGTGTGCGGGCAATTAACTTCAATTAACAGACCCATCTTAGCCCATTCTATAAGAACATTTTATATTGATCTTTTGGAGGGCTCTCTTGCCTCTCCATGGAGTGTCTTGCCCGTGTTTACTTGAACTCCTGCACATCACTAATTGCATTATGTAGATATATCCATTTTCTAAGTCACAAGGTTCGGGTTCCAGTTCATGTTCAACAAGGATTAAGTTCGGTTCAGGTTCAGCAGTGGATTAAGTTTGGTAAAAAAACATTTTTAAGTTCGAACAAAATAATTTTTTATCATTTTTTATTTTCTAAAAAAATGCATAAATATGTTAGAGGAACAGATTAGAGATAACATCCCACTTTTTGCTTTTACTCAATATATGTACATTTATACATTTATAAATAGTGTAAAAGCATGTCAAAAACATCCCATCCGAAAATAATTGATAAAATTCAAGTTCATGTTTGAGGAGGATAAAGTTCAGCAAAGTTCGAACATTTTTCATAAAATTTGGCATACCTTTGACATAGTACATTTTCATTTATGCTTATGTACTATTATTCTGAATGGCATTTTTTTATGTATTATCTTCTCTATAGTTTTTATTGCTTAAGAGTACAAAATAGTGTATCTTGTTGATTTGTCCCCCACACAGGAAATATGGCAGGAATGTAGACATTTCTTCATGAGACATTTCTGGTTGAAGTCGTCCTGGGGACACTGGAACAGGGGGGGGGAACATCCCCCCCCACATTTCAATATAAAACAAACATAATAACATAACCTAACCCTAAAAGTGACATTCTAAGTTATAAAATGACTCTATGGCCTCATTCCATATCACATTCAATATTCACACTTGAGCAAAGTGAGCAAAGAGAAGAAGAGGAGAGCAAGAGGAAGAGAGAAAGAGCAAGAAAGGAAGAAGAAATACAACTACAAGAAAAGCAAGAGCAAGCAAGAGGTATTTATAATTTTATTTGCTTACAATGCTTGATAATAGTCTCTAGTTTTTAAAATTTAGCTTCTATTTGCATTTTTTTAAGGGTTGTTTTTAAGTTTTTGTATCTACATTCACAATGTAATCATGTTTATAGTTTGTAGGATTTTACAAAATGCATACTACATAGGGTTTGGTTGTTAGGGTTAAAATTTTATTTTTTTAAATCTTAAAACATAAAACTCTTGATTATTGATTCATTGAATAGGTTTGGCAAGGTTTAAATTTTACTATGATATAGTATGATACACATTCTTAGAAACAATAACATTAGGAATACAAAAACTTTGATACACATGAATGTAGATACAAAAATGAAAAACTTAATACTCCTATGGCTATGTTTGATGTTTCAGTTTCTATGTTTTTGTTTTTTAATATTTTTTATTTCCTAATAGCCTATGGCTGTTTTTTTAAATCATTGCATTTTCTTGTACTTATGGCTGCTTTTTTAATTCATTGCACAATGCATATGGTTATGGATGTTTTACTTTTTCTTAATCATTGCATATGCTATATTTTTTTTTTTAATTCATTGCATAATACATATAGTTATGGTTGTTTTACTTGTTTATAAATTAAAATTATAATCATTGCCTATAGTTATTGCTTTTTTTAATTCATTGCATATAGTTATGGCTTTTTTTTAATTCATTGCAGCCCCAACAATCATCACCATGAGTTCTTCTTCTGAGTATGGTTATGAATCAGAGGAGGAGAGGGTTGAGATAGGTGGAAGTGTTGGTGATGACATAATTGGGGGAGGTGAAGAAGTGAGACAAAATGTAGTGCCAACGACAACTGGTAGTTCAGTTGGTAGTGCTACCAATTGCCCCTCTCAAATGTTGTCCACATTTGCCATTGGACCATTTGATAAGAAGAAGCCATTGCAACAATTTGCTCAAATACTTGAGAACCCCAAGTCTGGAGGGGGGAGTAAACTATGGAAGTGCAACATATGTTCAGAGACTTGGCATGGCAGCATCACCAAGACCAATGCACACTTGTTGCACCTTACAGGAAGGGGGTTGGTCTTTGTAAGGCTCTTTCACTTGATCAGAGAGCAGAGATGGTGAGACTTTTTAATGGAAATACCACGAACAACGTTCCAGAAGTTCGTGGTACTAGCAATGAGGCTAACACTCCTTTGAGCTCTCTTAGGACTGGCAGGAATACTTTGGCTAGTTCTAGTTTTGGAATGACAAAAGTGGAAAGCAGAGGGAAGAGAAAGGTTGGGGGCAGCCCCCAATCCAGTTGTAGACATGTTTGATTCAAAGGCAAGGGAAGAGGCGGATGATGATATCGAGAATTTTTCATGCTGCTGGGATCCCATTTCATGCCGCTCGCTCTCCTTATTACAAGGAGGCTATGGCCAAGGTAGCAAAAACAGGTACAAGTTATGTGCCTCCTGGAGACACCAAACTTAGGACAACAATCTTGGATAGAAACTATTCCAAGGTTAATTTGTTGATGGAGGAGATGAAGGTCACATGGGTGTCACATGGATGCAACATTATCATGGATGGGTGGACGGATATTAGACACCGTCCACTCATCAATATCATTGTCTCTTGCAAAGATGGACCGTATTTCTTGAGAGCAATTGATTGTTCTAGGAAGCGGAAAGATGTTGAGTTCCAATTTCAGATTTTGAAGGATGCCATTGAGGAGGTTGGACCTTCAAATGTTGTACAGGTCATCACAGATGCAGCTTATGTGTGCAGAGCAACAAGCAAGCTAGTGGAGCGTGCCTACAATCATATTTATTGGACCCCGTGTTGCGTGCATGCCATGAACAATGCACTGAAAGACATAGGGAAGATTCAATGGGTCAAAAAGATAGTGAATGAGGCCAGGGACGTGCAGAAGTTCATATGTAATCACCACACATCATTGGCACTCTTTCGAAGCTTTTCGAAGAAGGAATTCCTCAAACCAGTTGACACCCGCTTTGCATCCTATTTTATTTTGTTGGATAGGATGCTTGAGTTGCAGGAGCCCCTGCAAGTTATGATTATGACACAGGATTGGACTAGGTGGCATGAGTCCAAGACAGAGCAAGGGAAGAGAGTGAAGGAAGTGGTGGTGAGGGAAACATTTTGGGTTGATGTGAAATACATCACATCAATTATAACTCCAGTTTTTAGCATCATCAAATATGGGGATTCTAACAGCCCCAATCTTGGTGAGATATATGAGTGCATTGACAACATGCTTGGGCAAATGAAGGCAGCTATTCGGGTGAGGGACCCCACTCTAGAGTTCTACCATGAACATATTCAACCCATCATTCAACATAGATGGGAGAAGTTGAACACCCCACTTCATATGGTTGCATATGCACTGAATCCCAAATGGTATGTGGAGAGGCCAGGTAGAGTTATCCCTTTGGATGACGATGAGGTGAAGAAGGGCCTTATGAAGGCCTTTAAAAAAATGTATAGTCCAGAGGAGGCTTCACAGATCAGGTTGGAGTGGCTCAACTTCACTGAACTTGATGGGTACAAAACTTCAGCGAAGATGGACAGGGTAACATTGGCACATGACAAGCCGGTGAGTTGGTGGCGACTGTATGGGCATCCAAGACTGCTGCGAACACTTGCAATTCGCCTCCTTTCCCAGGTTTCTAGCTCCTCTACCTCTGAGAGGAATTGGTCTACATATGGTTGGATCCACTCTGTTAAGAGGAATAGGCTTACCTCTAAGAGAGCGGAGAAGCTTGTAGTTGTACACACAGTGCTTTGCTTCTTATGGATCGCAAGAAAATTGAGTACAAACAGACCCCAACATTACGGTGGGATGTAGATCCCGAGGAGCCGAGGCAGGTAGAAGAGGACAATACTATGCAACGGGGATTGATTGGGCTCTCCTTTGAGGACGAGGATGATAGTTCCAGCGAGGAGTTCATGGATGTTGTTTCAGATGTTGATTCTGATTTTTAGGCTGAAACTTGTCCTCTTCTTTTTGTAATATTGACAATTGTTGGTGTATTTGAATTTGAGATTAATGATATGAATATCAAATATTGTCAATTGATCAATCACAATGGTTTTATAATTTATTTCAGCTTATTTAACTTTTAAGTCTCAAATTGAAATGGTTTTATTAAATTATGTATAATTAATAATTTAAATGTATTTGATATTTAATTTCAAATTATTTAAATCTCAAATGGTTTTATTTCATCTTATTTAAGTCTCAAATGGTTTTATTTCAGCTTATATATATAGTTTAGTCACTGTATTTTTATATTTTAAATATTTATATATTTTTTTAATTAGTCGTCCCCGCACTGTCCCCAAAATTTAGAATTTTTTGCCCCTGGAAAATTTAGAAAAAAAAATTTGCCGTCCCAAAGTCTTAGGTAAGCCAAGTCACCTACAGAAGAATAATATTACACCTGATACTCTGTAGCTTGTTGACAAAGACTCAACTTCTTGAGAAATTAAAAAGAATAAAGCTTATTTAAATGTTTGCCAACAAAAGTATAGTTCTTAGTCCATCGCAAATCCATCCAATAGATACCAAAGTGAACATAAAACATGTATTAAAAATTAAAATGCCATTGTAATATAATTGACATCATCAACACAAAGGCATTTTCCTACTTAATACTTGTTATGTTGTTTTCATGTCAATGAAGCAAAACTAGTACAGATATCTCAAATACATCTATCTGAAATAGCTATATACTCTGACAGAAGTGTGATATTGTGTGCGTACACGGCTGTGCACGCACAAGAAATGCATAAACATTGAAATTACAAAATACCATATTTGGAAATATTCATAAATGTGCCAAGTATATAAAGTAGGCCAAGTCAACTACTGAAGAATAATATTACACCTGATACTCTGAAAAATTTGACAAAGACTCAGAAAATCTTCAGAAATTAAAAAGAATAAAGCTTATTTAAATGTTTGCCAACAAAAGTATAGTTCTTAGTCCATCGCAAATCCATCCAATTGATACCAAAGTGAACATAAAAACATGTATTAAAAATTAAAATGCCATTGTAATATAATTAACATCATCAACACAAGGGCATTTTCCTACTTAATACTTGTTATGTTGTTTTCATGTCAATGAAGCAAAACTAGTACAGATATCTCAAATACATCTATCTGAAAAATGCCAAGAGATATCAATCTTAGATTTTTTGGGTACCGCAATTATTAATAACTTCATTATCTTCTTCAGAAATTTCCCACTGACTGGCAAGAAATGGTTTCAATCTAATTACACTAATGTGTCAGACTCGAAAAATCTTTGCGGCGAAAGGGCTACAAACTCAAGGTCCCTTATCTTAGATTTTTTGAATACCACAATTATTAATAACTTCGTTATCTTTTTCGGAAATTTCCCGCTGATTAGTAACAAATGATGTCAATCTAATTACATCTATGTGTCAGACTTGAAAAAACTTTGTGCCAAAAGGGCTACAAACTCCACCATATGGCCAAGATATTACAATTTTTCCGTGATTGACTTCTCCAAGCTAAAAAAAGAAAACATCTAAGTGATGGTCAAAGGGATGTCAAATTTACAGTCAGAATTAAATTAGTTATTGTTAACGACTCAAGTAATTTACAGCCCACCACCACCAATCCCAGTTGCCATTGTAGAACCCAATCTGTGTAATCATGCAACCTAGACTCGAGAGAAACTCGACAAGCAGGAATAACAGTAGACTTGGTGCAAGTCATAAAACTCGACAATAACTTGGCAAAGGGTTCATTTACTCATTTTCCCAAAGTGACTCAAACTTGCCAGTAATTGGTCACTTGAAAAGTGTATTGTGACTATGCTCAACATTCAAAATGATGAGCAATATTAATTGTTTTTGTCCCTATCAATATTCGAAATGAGGGACTATGAAAGTCAATTTGCCTCAAAATCCTACCAAAATGATGGTATGCTACTTTAAAAACTATAAAGGCACAATGCTTCGATGACAATGAAGATAGAGGGATGAGAGGCTTTGGCCTTCCTCATTTCTTAACATTTCTGTACCTCAAACTCTAAGAGTGTTTCACAATACAAAGGCAATGATGTTCTGTTAGCCAGATATAATGATGTGAGAGAAGAGAATGAAAGGATATGGGATGGGTGGCACCTCTGGTGTAAAGCATGGAGGCATTACCTCTAATATTCAGGAAGGACTGCACTCCTGTTAGCATCTTCGTCTACCTCAAACCCTAGGAAGGTTTCATAGGACAAACGTAATAATGTTCAAGTATCCAAATGTCAACAAGAAGAAAAGGGAACAAGTAGTAATGGGAGGGGCAGTGCCTCTAGAACATAGAATGGACACTTTTTAACTCCCTTGTTCTGCAAGGACTACACTCGTCTAGGATTCACGCTTTGGTTCCTCGTGCTTTGATAGAAGCTTTGAAAATTTAATGGCTCTTCGGGACTCGAGTATATAAATGACCGAGCCTTTCTTTCTTATCCATTGATAGTGGTTGTCTATGAAGATTTAACGGGTCTCCTGATTGTAAGGATTGAGCTTGACTACGATTTAGTTTCTCACCCCTTTGGTGGCAGCTAGCAGTAATCTTGAAGCTCCTATGTGTAGAGTTTTCAGTATTTATGGCTTCTAAGCTTATGACAGGAACACATGGAAATCTAATGCTCTCCTTTTAGTCCCCTTCTTCGCAGCATTTGTTTATAGAGATCTTGTAGTTCTTCCGAGCTGAGCACAAAGTGGCAGCTCTCTTTTAAAAGGTGTCTCTGCTTGTAGTAGTGACAATATTAGCCTCTTTCTGACAAAACATTTAGAGTTCGTTTGGGTATTTTACAATCTTATTGCTCTTACAGAATTTGAGCTCAAGTTGGTGAGGGCAACCTGTAGTTTCCAGGTTTTTCTGTAGGAGTCATGCCATTCCCCGGCATGGTTATCCAATGTGTTTTTGGAGATGTAGACTGGCTAGGTTTGATTGTTCCGATGGCTGTGTGGCCATTTCCATACATGTTATTTTCTTTGATCTCATGTGATGCGAACTTCCAGATTTATGTTTCGTTTGCTTGTGTGCCATTGCCATACCACCCACCCTTTTTTGTACAAAAGAGATGCAGTTGCTGATTATCAATGACATGAAAGCTTCTTTCCTGAATTTTTTATAAAAACTACAAAGGCATGACTTTTGTGACAGCTCTTATTCACTCACTCAAAAATTGAACATGAAAAGGAAATCGACCTCTTAGACAGTGCTTTGAACTTGAGAAATAAAACCTATATTTAGAAAGAAAACAAAACCCCCTTTTGACAACTTAGGAATTGTTATTAAAATAGCAAATTTGAAATTTCACCCTAAGTCAATCGCCTGTTAGACCTGAAATACTTGTGCATTGAATATCTAAAAGTTGTACAAAGTATGAGATGCTGCCATGCGATCTAAGCTACTCTACACCATTGTTGAGTACTATGTATGCATCATATGTAAGGCCATTGTGACAGCAACATTAACTTTGTTCATATTAAATCTGATACAAGCTTTGGGTATTCCCCCATCATCTACCATCACAACTTTTTACAAGCATTGGTACCCTCTCAGTGCTATTTTATGCTTTCACTCTCCCCTAATTCATTTGCATTTCACATTTACGATTTCCATTGTGGTCACATGCACAATAAATAGATCTTTTATGTTATACAATGATCGTGCCATCTTGGTACTTTGTTTATTCTACTTTGTACGGTCCCAACTGTGCTTAGTTCATATCATTCTCTTTCATTGGCATGCAAATACGCCACATATGGTAGGTAAATGCAAGTTGGAACTTCAGTGTCCAGTAAAAGGTCTTTGTGCTACTGGAATGCACGGTAATTCACATCATGAGGTTCTATCTTGTCAACTTGTTGGTATGTCAGTGTCTTTGCAATCCTGCACATGCCAAGTCATAGGACTATGACGCCCTTGAATCCCCCTTGCATATCGTTGGGTGAGAAGCCCCTTTGATGCCAATGACAAATGGGGAAATCCATGGTTGTGTTAAAAGTATACGCAAGTCTCCATTCCAAGGCATTAGTGAAAACTTACTACAAGTTGTATGGTGCCCGTTGTTATGTCATTCCCTTCAAAATTAGCTCATAGCCTAACGATGTTGCAAGTCATGAGAGTGGCAGATTGAGTCTTCATTCGATATATACGTGTAGACAGAGTTTGTATGAAAATGTGTTCAACATGTTCATGTAAAGGTCTTGGCCCGTCTAAGTGGGTCTATGAGCAATTTGTAAGTTCTTGTCATTCTAACATTATTTTGTAAGGGTTTATCTATTCATATAGCCACAAACATTCATTTGATATTAGTGTTCTATAGATCATCCATTAAACCAAATTTTTGCAGGGAATGCTTACAGAATAACGTCTACAACCATACAAAGCTGAAGACACTTATAATCATTGAGAAGATCAAACTCATACACCAAAGGGATACAAAGAGCATCTCTAAGCCAGTTAATCATATCAAAGTGTAAGGCAATAGAGATGTCAATGCATGCCAGAAGGGAGCATAGCTTCAATTTTGTAGATCATGGTATGGATTAACTTGTGCAAATTTTCAGAGGCTTCAGTGTAGGAATTTTTTGCAAGGAATGCTTCCAGAACCCCTAAGGTATGGTCCATCTAAGATATTACAGCTTGGTGAATACACTTCATAGCTGGATCCACTGTCCATACATGGGAATATATCTCAATTGATAATGGCAGAGAATTTCGAAGCCACTTAATTATGAGCCAATTGCAGCAATAGTGCTGTCACGTGAGGCAGAAAGGAAATGAGGCAATCACTATCATGTCATCTGCAAGATGATCTTGTGCACCTAATAGTTACAATGTTTCATGTACTTGCAAGCTGTCTTACATGCTACTTGGGGTAGCACTTTTTGACCACATTGAGATTATATGGGTCCACTGATGCATTGATAGGGCTTATAGAATGTCGAGACATATAGTTAGGTTGATGATTACTATGGGTCGACTAATGTATTAATGCCGGATTATGTGTGCATTCATTGTCATGGAGATCTCTAGGTAATAAGTATACTTGTACGTTTTGATGCTACTGAGTGTTATGCTATTTAACAGATTGGGGTGTAAGTGATGAATCTAATAATTAGTGACTTAGTTTAGAAGTTGTTAGTAGATCTCACTATATCTAGATCATTCAATGGTAAGATTAGATATTTCACAACCCGTATGTATAGGGAAGTGGTAGTGGTAGTTAGAGTATTGTATATTGTAACGAAGGGAGTACGTGTGAGGAAGAGTACATAAGAGATGATTGCATGTGCGCACCAGTGGAGGAAAAACTTCCAATAAGAAGCACGGCGTGGAGTGGAGAAACCAACCAATAAGGAGAATTGCTATGGTGTTGCCCTATGCTGTAAGGGTCTTACAGATTTAATTTATGGGCATATCTGGGTTATGTGCCTATTTCATGAGTTAGATACGAGATCTCTTTTGCTATTACCTGCAAGAAACTATTTTCCAATGTGAGGTTGCACCAAACATCAGGTATCGGAACCATTTAATTTGGTCAGAGTGGGAGAATTGCACGTTGGGCAAGTTTACACTCCATTTTGCATTAAGTTTTAAAAGAAGGCGAACATCTTGCACAGATTGTTAGGGGCTTTTTACATCAGGTCTGATTGTAGACTTCATTTTTGTGCGGCTAGAAATACATGTTCAAGTGTTTTCCAAGAAGCAGTGCCACACTGATACGTCATATATGAGTGATATCGAGTGGAAGATATGGTAATGTAAATTATGAAAAATAAATGCAAAGCAGCTTTGGATCTACACCTGCAGAAAAAACAACATGTATATTGCGGATGGAATAACAATCTGAGGTGGCAAGCATTTGGATAGTTAGGTATGTGAGCATCAATACTCTTTGTTGGAAGTGTGTAGCTTCAAGCTGGAATCCAACAGATATAGCACACTGTCATCAATTTTGGAGCAGAATAGAGGAAGATACTATCAATCCTAATGTTCAGATGAAAATGGGATCGCCCGAAAAAATAGTAGATTTCTTGTGATTATCATCTATGAACATATCTTTTAGGTCGAGTTTCTACATCTAACCTATCCATTTTGTATGTATGCTAGAATAGATGGTGAGGGTGATTTTCAAAGGCATATTACTCAAGCTGAGTGGTTAGTTCATATCTTTTCTATTAAGTATTGTGGGAGAACGAGGGTCTGACAATTACAGAACTTGAAATACTTCCAACCTAAAAAGTCTGGCCTAATC
The DNA here is from genome assembly GCA_019776745.2 of Taxus chinensis. Taxonomy (NCBI): domain Eukaryota; kingdom Viridiplantae; phylum Streptophyta; class Pinopsida; order Cupressales; family Taxaceae; genus Taxus; species Taxus chinensis. The sequence continues at coordinate 142,331 of JAHRHJ020003256.1, read as the reverse complement.
TGACAAAAACATTGACTCGCACAAAAAATGAAAAATTCAGCAAGCTGTTTTAGAAAAAGGGTTGAATGGTATGTCCTCATTAGGGAATACATTTGATGAATTTATTCTTTGTTTCGAGTTGAATAACCAGAACATGAAAATGAAATAGAGGTCCAAGCTAGAGTCCTGGAGGATATCTATATTGAATGGTATCATGACACTATTTGTCACCTAATCTGAGAGAGTGTAACTATTTTCATCTTATCTTTGATGCCAGGTTCTACTTTCTATTTATGATGAAGCTTCTAGTCAGAAAAATGAATATCTGTTATCTACTACATGAAAAAGAAATTTCAATGAAGACAATCATGAGTGGGTTGGGAAACGAGTTTCAACAGTGGATTTTCATGGACAAGACTGGCTTTATCATATTGTTAGACAATCTAAGTAACATCCTCCCCGAAGCATTGCATATGGATGAACTTCGCATAGCTTAACATATTTGTCACTGACTTGGCAAGAAGTCATTAGCTATTTAGATTTTTCTCAAAAAAACTTCATAGGATGCCCACAACACTCGGCTAAGAGGGAGGGAATGGCATGTACCTAGGGTAGCAGGCCACATACAAATTATATGGGCCATTAATGCATTAATTCGTGCATTTATACCCTGTGCGCATGTGGTATGGGTGAAATCTTATATGAGTGCATTGCCCAGTAGTCCCATTAATGAGATTATCATGTAACATATGCTGATTAGGTTACAGTAATTTACTTGTACTATGTTATGTATTTAATGATTGGGGCTATTGGTGGGTGATCACTTAACTAATAATGGTGGGTGGCCTAACTTTAGAAGTCTTAACAATCAACAAGTAGACATAAACCTTGTATCTAGTCATAGTGGTGTATTAGGTTTTTATCCCATGCGTATACGGAAGTGACCCAGGTGTAAATCAGTATTACCATATTGTAAGAAAGGTCATAACTTGTGAGTGTACAGAAGAATATTGTATGTGAGGTGGATCCTTCCAATAAGTAGCATTTTACGGTGTTTCCCTACCTCAAGGGTCTAATCTAGTTTATGAGCATATGGGGTTATTATATTTATGAGTTATGAGATCTCTCTTCTATTATCTACAAGTATGCAATGTCCCCAATGGACATTATTTTACCCCTAAACGGATTTTAGGCAATCCCAACTTTAAATGCAACTTGTAGACAAAATACCAAACAAGTATCACGTAGATATGAATTTATAAAGGAAATGTGACTTGGGTTAAGTGGAAAACCCACACCAATCAACCTCTAAATTTATATCATTCCACTCAAATCTAGTACCACTAATTTATAAAGCCCAAATATGTATAAAATTGCAGATTTCATATGTAAACAAGGCTGCAATAAATTATTTAAAAACCCTGTCTGCAACATAACTTCAAAAATTCATATCTTTTGCTAGAGAAGTCCAAATGAGCTGAAACTTTGGATCTTGGGCCACAAAAATATGAAGAATAATATTCCAAAATTAGTTTTTGCACAACAAACACAAAACCCTAATTTTGCCCTAAAAAGTAGGTCGCCCAGCACATTTAGGGCATCAAATCAACTCCCAAAAATAAGAAAACAAGCTACTTTGATTCCCAAACAAATCAGCCCTGAATCAACTCCAATAATGACAAACTAGGGTGGATCTTTCACCACCGAAGAGTGCCCTACTAGCTAGGAATGGATCTCTCACCACCGAAGCTAGGGTTCCTGTGGGATCTTACTCCACAAGCAAGAAGATTGCAAACAGCAGTTGCTCAATAAGAAAAATATGTGAGTGTGCAAGAATGAGCTCCATTTCTCCCCCATACTCCTTTTATAATTTTCTCCAAGCAACAAGAGGCCCAAAACACCCCAATCGACCCCCTTTAGGGAGAACCACAAAATCATAACGTAACTTAAGTTACTTTTCCCCTCTTAGTCGCCATAGGGACTTAAGTGCCATGAGTCCCTCCCTTAACAACAAAACATAACATTTGTTCCCACCAAGCCACTTAATACTTGTGTTAACGCAAAAATATAACAAATAAGCAAGGTGGTATTAGTCATTCATACCCAATAGCCTCCAATGTTGAACATAACATAAAAGCATGCAAACTGGTTTGACTGAAATTTTCCCTCAGATGTTTGCACCAGTTTTTGTTCCCAAAGGTTGTCGTCCTTCTGTTGTACTTTGTTGTTTTGGATGCTAAAACTTAGCCTTGAATATGATGCCCTAGCTGAACTGGATGAATATTTGAACTCTGAATGATCACTGCAACCCCTGGATGAAATTGCCAAGCTTAGATATGAGGGTTTCCGTCATCAAATCTGTGTGTAAATGAGGGTTTTCGTCCTCTATTACTGATGCAGAAGCAAAAGCTACTTGCAGACAATGAAGTAGTTGATAAATTTCCAAGATGATTTGATAATAATCCCCAAAATATGCTTTTATAAGATCTAAGGCCTTCTTCTAAAGTTGGCGCCCCCTTTTGGAGTTACATGCATGGTCGATAAACAATATAAAATTACTTTATTCCCTCTCCAATGTTGGCACTCCATCCAAAAATAGAAGCTTGATGCTCATGCAAACCATTCTATCTTTGGCGCCCCATAATAGAAATTCTTTATTTAATTATTATTTTATCTTTTATGCACCCGCAATAGAAGTTCATCATTTTATTATTGTTTTATTCCAATTCTACTTTTTGGCCCCCACCTATTAAAAATATAATTTAAGTGTCCTTTTTCCAATTAAAATATAAAATACCCTTGGACCACTTAAATTAATTTATTTCCCTTTTTAATTTCCCCTTAGCCTACATGAAATAATAAGAATAGGCTTCGGGTATCTAGAATCAATTAATTCTAAAAAGGGGTCATTACAGTCCGCCCTTCCCAGAATTGCTTGCCCTCAAGCAATTGCAAGTTACTTCTGCAAATACCCGGATCCCAAACTCTCATGTTCACACAATTTGGAACTTGTATGAACAGATCTATGTGCCCTTTGCCACTCAAAGTGTTCTTCACTCTATCACCATTTCCACTATGTTGTCCATGATGACCACACATCTGAAATGACTTAGTAGGAAACAACAAATCCACAACACTTTCATACCTTTGGCTGTCCTCAACTTGTTCACCTTCCTTTGCCGAATGAAGCTTGGTTGAGATATCTTCAGCATCCCCAACCTTGTGACTCGGAACTTCTGGGTTAGGATCAACATTCTTCTTCACCTTGAACTCTTCACATTCAACAAGTGAATCTTGTTGACGCATGCAAACATTAGAAGTCAATAAAACATCTTCATGATTCTTGCTAAAGTCATGAACACAGTCAATTTGCTTCCCATAGGTTGTTGTTCTGAAAATTCCAGCAAACTGAAAAATCAACATTAACAATAGGTAAAGCCCTTTTTTCATGTTCATGCCCCTCAACATGGTCTTCTTGGAACTCCACCCCAAAACCTTCTTGCAGATCTGATTTTTCTTTCTTCGGTTCATGCCCCACGATTTCTTCCTCTCTCCTCATCACTAAGGGAGAACTCTTATTAGATCCATCAAAAGTAGGGAGTGACAACTTCCCTAAAACCTATTGCAGGTCTCTCTGATTAGTTTGTGGCCTAGGTTCAACTCTTGGTCCACCCCTGCTTTCCTTCAGATTAATAAAATTGGTGAGGGATATGGCATCTCTAATCTCACCGGGAAGTACCCTGTACTCCTCATAGCTAGCAACAATATCATCTGCTATGGTAGGTTGAATTTCTGCCTCCCGAATTGCTTCCTCTCTACGTAGGAAGTTAGGCTGGAAGGGCCTAACAGTAGAACCAATGGTTGTCCTCTAATAGGGTTGGTTATGGTTCACTCCTGAAGAGCTTCCCTCACCGTTTGGAGCCCTTTGCACATTCATGCCCTACATAACTTGGATTAACTGACCCATCATATCAACTAACCTGTCTTGTCCCTGAACAAGCCTGTCAAAGTGTGCCTCATCTGGATCCTTGTTACCCATGACTTTTGGCTGTTTTGTACCTTTCTTTTTCTCCCTTTGGTAGTACCTGACTTCTTTGTCACTACCCTACATGAAGTTCAAAGCTGCAATTTTTTTTATTTCCCCTCTTCCACAAGCTGGGAGGAAATTTAGCTTTGATACCACTGTAATATCCCTGACAAATATTTTCTAACAAATCTGGATATTTTATCAAACCCTAAGGCAGCAATATAAAAAAATTGAACTTTTATGACAACAACAATAAACTGATTTTTTAAAAAACAACAAACCCCAATTGTAGACAAAATAGACTTTTATTTATTTATTTTCAAATCAGCTTCAATGAAAAACACAAGAATGTATACTTAATACAATTTTGATTTTACTCACAACGTAATTGATCTAAACAAAAGAAACCCTGCAAAAACTCTCCATAAGAGGCGCCCAACATAGAATCAATCTTGGCGACTATGAAATCTGTCCAGTATGCTTGTAAATGTTTGTCTGAAGAAATCCTTGGCTGTACTTTGTTGTTTTGGATGCTAAAACAGCCTTGAATATGATGCCCTGGCTGAACTAGATGAATATTTGTACTCTTGAATGATCACTGCAACCCCTGATGGAATTGCCAAGCTTAGATATGAGGGTTTCCGTCCTCAGATCTGTGTGCAAATGAGGGTTTTCGTCCTCTATTACTGATGTAAAAGCAAAGCTACTTGTAGACAATGAAGTAGTTAATAAATTTCCAAGATGATTTAATAATAACCCCCAAAAATTGCTTTTATAACTTCTAAGGCCTTCTTCCAAAGTTGGCACCCTTTTGGAGTTGCATGCTCAATAAACAATATTAAAATTACTTTTATCCCCTCTCCAAAGTTGGCGCTCCATCCGAAAATAGAAGCTTGATGCTCATGCAACCATTCTATCTTTGGCGCTAGAGTAAAGTTCTTTATTTAATTATTATTCTATCTTTGGCGCCCCATAATAGAAGTTCATCATTCTATTATTATTTTATTCTATTTTTTGCTTTTTGGGCCCCCACTTATTAAAAATATAATTTAAGTGTCCTTTTCCAATTAAAATATAAAAGTACCCTTGACCACTTAAATTAATTTATTTCCCTCTTTAATTCCCCTTAGCCTAAGGAAAATAATAAGAATAGGCTTCGGGTATCCAGATATCAATTAATTCTGAAAAGGGAACATTACAACATGTAACAACATGTCCAGGGCTGGGACTTATTCGTTGCAAAACCCGCACAGGCCTGGCGATGTTCCTAGTTACCCTTAGCCAAAAAAAAGTTTAAAACACAAACAATCTCTACATGACCTTAATAGTGCCTTTAAAAAAGGATATATTAACCATATGTCAAACACTTAGCAAGTTTTATTCACTTGCCTACTAAATGAGTCAGGTTGACTTTGTACTCATTCAACCAGAGTTTGATACTCATGAGTACATAGCAAGTAATTGAAATACTTGTGGATACTCAGTGAGTTAAAAAAATACTGAAGCAAAGCTTGGGAAAACTCGCCAACACTTACCTCTTGTAGAATATCTCTTTCTTAAATTTTAAATATTTTTTACATCATTTAATTTGCCAAGCAACTATTGAGTCTTTCCCGAGCATTTTCCAAGTAGAAATTATACACTTACTCATCATCTTCGCCAAGTCATTGCCACATACATGACTTGTGATTTGCATATCAAGCCTAAAATTAAAACCTTGCATGTATGTGTGTGGATGTCTATGCATAAACACAAACACATATGTGTCTATATCTATACACACAATATATTGTTTTTTAATTATTTCAAGTCCAAAGGTGTGGACGGGCAACAAGATTGACTAAATAATAGGCAGTAAGAAAACAGGTCTTGTCGAGGAGAGTAACAACACTTGTGCTAGAATTTTGATAGACCAATAGCCTGACTAAATAATAGGCAATAAGAAAACATGTCTTGCCAAGAAGAGTAACAATGTTTGTGCTGAAGTTTTGAATAGACCAATAGCCAATCAAAGTATCCTTCTACATAAATGACCTTTGATCAATAGCATGTTATTTGGCCCTTGAATAAATAAAACATTAAACAAACTAGATAGATATCTTAAAGGTTTAAATAACTAGGGCTTTCACCTATGAACCATCAAGACTTTTTCAACACAGAAAATTGCCATTTTTTTCACTTTGTCATTTTCGTTCCAAAATTTATTCCTTATATTTCATCAAGCTCCAAAAAATTGGGAATTATTCGTCGTAAGGTACTTTTATTTTATCCCAACTAAGAAGTAATAAATTGTTCTTCCCCAATTATAAAAGTACTCCAATATGGTTCATTGTTTCCTTATTATCCCCATAACAATAAAATCAATATCCCTCTTACGCTTATGGTAATGCACACAAAAGCAACGTTGGCAATTCAAGGAAAGAAAAACAAGAGAGAAAAGAATGTTAGAACAGACCTATATGAACCAAGCTATGATATGTGCCAACAGGAGCTAGTACCAATGTTTTTATACCCATGGTGATGGCTTTAGCTGGCTCTTCTTTGGCATAATATTAAAGAAACATGAAGCTGTAAAAAATGAAGTGAAACGCCATTATTGGGAATCAAAATTTTTTCTAATTGGGACTGCCAATAGAAAGTGTAACATGATTCATATGCTTCTCCGAACACCCCCTTTCTCCAGAGAAGGTGAGGGTAGGGACACAGACTTGTTAATAATGAGCTTAACAGGAATTGAGACTTTCCTGAACCACTGCCCCATTATCCATATTAAATTTTCCATTTTTCTATCGGGAAGGCTGACAAGTGCATGGTACACAATTAAGATGCTCCCAAACACCCTCTTCTCTACACTAATTTTGGCTTTATCTTTTTATTATGATGGCTAATGGGGTCTCTGGTACTATGGAAAGCTTACCCCGTTCCACCTCTCCAAACTAAATTTTTCTTTTTTTACTTATGGCTTAACTGATGAGGAGTTGTTCCACTCTAGCAAGTATAGATGCGAAAATCTATAAAACAAACATAAAAATGGAGTCATGAAAGACTAAGAACAATGGCAAATAAATAATACAGTGTACCTAGGAACAGTTTGATAAGTGGTTACATGCTATGTACCTAGGAATGGTTTGACTTAGTTCCTAGGATATTATAAAGTTAAAGGTTTCCCTCATTTTTGTATAATAGGTGCATAGGAATAGTCACACGTTAATTTCATTTCTAGGCTAGAACATCTAATTACCTATCAGCCATGTCATTCCGGCTCGGTTTTCACATCTGATGAATAAACTGGAAAAACACAAAGAAATTCTGGCATGCACAAAAGAAATAAGGAAGCACTTGTTGTAGAAAGCTTTACCTGTTCACTGTGACCTTGGGGAAAATATACAACATGGCTCCCAAGAGTTGGTAATGATACGAGTGGCCCGGCACACGCATGCCACAGCTCTGAATTGAGGCTTCTTTTTTCCCCTGCTTAGCATTTGCATGTATTTATTAGAAGCTTATAAATTTTAAAAAATATAATATTGCCACATGAACCTTAATCTCGGGAAACAAAAAATCTTCTAGAACATCAGGCAGACACCCATGTAAAAACAACAATGTTTTCACAAAAATAGATTTGAAATGGGATAAAAGCAAAACAGTCATCAATACCACCCATGAGAACAAATTAAGTCCTAGAAAACAAAGAAAAACCAAGTTGCTCTATAAGGTCATAAAATTTCAGGTTTCAGTATGAATGGCATGCATCTTTTGGATCAAAATTTGTTGAGTATAATTCTCACTGATATCGAACAAAATTATATCACTTATCAGTTACGCAGTATTGAACCATTTGAGACACTAGTGCAAAAATTGACCTTAGCTATTCCATTATTGGCAGATAATATACTTCTCTCTGCTATCAATGTGTTTGGCCCTATGCTACAGAAGTTTGAGATGTACAAGGATAAGTTTTGATACTTTGTTGTATTGAAAGAAAGCAATGCCACGTGCAAGTAACTGAACCACAAATGATTCAAACTTTTGAAAAAAAAAGCCAAATTATATGCATGTATGTAAGTGGAGTTATGAAGAAATGCAAAAAACAGATAGCACGTAGTAACCAAAAAAAGATCATCACTTGTAAAGTTTGGAGGATTTTCTTGTTAAATTGTCTCTGAATAATTTATTTTCTGAATGGTGTAGAATATAGATCATTGATTACTGTTCATCCAGTATACTTTCCTATCATAGACTGAAGATCAACATTGGACAATAGTTGCTCAATCATCAACCATAACAATCAAGCTACGATATTCAGAAAGATGCCTTTTGAGTTTATGCTCTTAGCTCTTTCAGCTTCTTAGCTTCTAAAGCAACGTGTAATATAAAATCTTTTATTCAGCAGATGATACAAAAAGGCATATGAAATTCGGACAAGCACGTGTTAAAAAGGCTTTAATTATCTTAATCATGATACAGTTACTTATTTAATTCACAGCAATTTAACTTTGTAGCACTTGTTGTAGGAAGGATGCTGCACTATATCAAGGCCAGATGTGTTTTACCAGTAATACGAAGATCTCAGTACATGCATACCAATAGAAAATTGTTCTCGTGAGACTGAAAGATGAGAATATTGCAAGTAGCAAAGCATTGCACCAGATATAATCAGATACAAATTCTAATGCATAAATTTCGAAGTACAACTTCAAATTTGTTATATGGGTCAAATATGGCAATTGAGATATGGCAATTGATAAAATACAACTAAATTTGAGTTCCAGAAGCTATTTTTCTAAACACAATGGACTGTGGAAGCTTGAAGTCGTATAGAGCCTATATCCTTTTTATCAATGTTCTGGAGAAGTGGGCAATTTAATTGGCACTAAAGCTTTTGTAATTTTAAAGGGATGTTTAGAAAAGGCAAATGATTAGAAAACAACTAAAGTTGCATACATTAGAGAATATAATCCTCTTCTCAATGCTTTTGAAAACCAAGCAACTTTATCACCACTAGAGGATTTGGTAGACTAGGAGGAGTATCGCCTGGACTCACTAGCTGATTTCACAAGCTTTGAACCAAATATAGTTTCAGTTGATGTTTTGGATTTACACCCATGATTCTACCAAGGATGAATATAGGCAAAAAAAACTCTTTTCTTAATGTTTTGGAGAACTAAGTAGCTGGATTAGCCCCAGAGCATTTGATACCTTAGAGGCAATATTGCCTAAACTTTACTAGATATTTACATGAGCTTTGAGCCAGATAGTTTAAAATGAGGATTTGCATTTCAATCTATGGTTCTAGAAAGACTAAAAATAGGAAACAGAAGAATATACATCATCCACTCAATCCAGAACTTGCCAAAATTACAGCAGAGAAGCCTGTTGTCTATTTGAACAGGGGTTTTCTCGAGCACTTGCAAAGTAACTTTCCAAGACCCTGGTTGAAGTATATGCAGGTACTACTCATAAGTTTTGCGCAAGAACAAGACTACAAAGATGAAGATGAGGTTGACATCCAACATTGTTATGCAAAACTGTTACTTCCACTCCCAGATATGTACTCTAGTGGCTTATTTGCATATGTAATTTACTTCTTGAAGATCAATATTTGTTTGGTTAAGATCACGGTTACATGAATCGGACTTGATCACAACTCCGTAAGGCCAAAGTGTAAGAGTACAACTCGTACACAGCAAAAAATTGGATGAGACTCGACAAATAAAAAAGCTAAAACTATTCCAAAGTTCACCAAAAACAGATGCTTTTTGGCACAAGATAGATTTGATTTTGTGCAAATAGACGTAAACATAAAAACGTATATTAAATAGGAAAATATCATTGTAAGAGAATGCGTATCGATAGCAAAATATCATTTTAAGAGAATGCATACCAACAAGATAAAGGAAATTTCCTGTCCAATACAAGAGAATGCTGATGAGCCAGAAACATGTGACTAGGCTTAGCAGGATGAGGAGTAGCGTTAGACTTAGCACTTCATAAAACAATGGTAATAACTAGGTACAGTGTTGACTCCACTCGTATTCACCCAGTCACTTGAGAAAGGCATTGTGACTGTGATAAAATTATGCTGACAGACTTGTCAAACACAGTTGATAAAGTATTATTTTTTACAATCACATTTCTTTTCAAGCATACAAGTATTCTTGCTTTTTCCGCGGTATTCTCATTTCCAATCCCATTTCTTTTCAAGAATACAACTATCCTTATTTTTTCCAGGCAGACATTTCTGGGACAGGGTCTGTGTATCTGTTATGGAGTAGTGAAGCTCTCTGGAAGATCCAAAGAGTTAATTTGTTGAATCGCGACCCTGAGTTTTTCTTATTAGAGAAGTCAAGAATTCAACTCTCATAGAGTAACATTATTTCCAATAAAACAAGGGGCATGCCAAAGTTTTCAATGCACAAAACATAAAACCAAACTAACAAGCACTTGAAATACATGCAATCATATGAAGCAAAAGCTTAGAACAATCTGGAGCTGTACCACTTTAACTTGAAACAACAAAGAAACTGCCTTAACAGACCTTCACAAAATATAACTAATACAGATATCTTAAATACATCTATCTAAAAAAACACCAAGAAATATCAATTTGAATGTTCTTGTGTTCAATTTTTGACATGCCACATTGATTACTAACTCCAGTACATTATCTGCCAATTTCCCACTGAGTGATGACAAATGGCATCAATCTAGCTACACCATTGTGTAAGTCTCAAAATAATCTATCCGCAAAGAAAAAGGACCCTAAACTCTACCATATCTACCACTACCCCACTGCTTCGATTGTCACTTCACCTGCCACCACTACTGCTTCTAATCCCTCCTCCCATATTTCACCCCTTCCACAGCTCACATTGGTGCTTTTCACCATACATATTCTGTTTGGAACAGTGACAACACTGAATTTGCTTTCTTTGTCTCTCCTCTAAATCTCGATCATTAACATATGGCCAAAATATTACTATTTTTCAATTAACTTCTCAAGAAAAAAGAAAACAAAAGATTAAATGACAGTCAAAAGGACCTTAATTTAAGGATAAATTGCCACACGATGGTCAAAGAGACATCAAACTTAATGTCAAGAATAAAAGTGAACAACTCACGCCATTACACTACTTGGCTGCCGTTGTAGGAATGCCTCTTGGCAGAAATAGCATAATATTTTAATGACTCAGAAGACCCTGATTTGTGTGCCACTGGTCGCACAATCAATTCTCTTAGACCTACATTATTACTACTACAAGGAGGAATGCACAGGGCTTTCAAACCACGGGATTAACCAAAACAAACCAACAGCCACTTCAGGAACACTGTCATGGTAAATAAAATCTCAAAAAACATAAAACAATCCTGTGCTGTGTCACTTTACCTTAAAACAGCAAAGACAATGTCCTTAAGATGACATATCATGATAAACAACATAATATTTTTCTAAATATTAGCTATGCATATGAACCTGAGTTATTTTTTAAACATAGGGTCATGATTTCAATTCTATTAGTATGACATAATATCCTCTCAACACCATGCTAAAACAAGTTTCCAAACCAAAGTATTAACCAAATTAAAGTAACAGACTTCAAAAACACACTCAAGTTCAGCAAAACCTCAGAACAAACAGAATGACCCAGTGCCATGCCACTTTAACTAGAAACAACATAGACAATTCCCTCAATAGTCTTTAAGTGATTGAGATGACCCTGAGTTTGTTTTCCAACATAAGGCAAGGAGTTCAACTCTCCGAGACTGACATAATTTCCATTTCCTGATTTAAGAACACGCTGTCATAATCAGAAAAACCTCGCAACAAGTAAAAAGATTCCCTACCATAACAATTTTTGAATTGTCAAAGCAGAAACACTGGCCTTAAAATAACGTGATGTAACAAATAACATAATATTTATCCTGTATGCAGTTTCCAGGGTCTCCAATCAACAGAATTAACCAGCCAAACTAATGGCCATTTCAAAAAAGTGTTGTCACAATGTCAAGTTAAGAACAACCTCAGAACAACAGAACAATCCCTTGGCATGCCATTTTAACTAGAAACAGCAAAAGACACTGCCCTACACATGACCTAAAATAATATTATACTCAATGCAGTTTCCACTTCCAGGAATTTCAAACAACAGAATTAAACAACTAAATTAACAGCCACTTCAAAAAACACACTCGCATGTTTAGCAAAAAATCAGAACAAGTAGAAATATCTGGTGCTATGCCATGTTAAGTTGAAATTGCCACTGACATAACCTCACATAATGATTACTTCAGATGAACCTGAGTTTTTCTTGTGAATGCGGGACTGTGAATTCAATTCTTTTAGGCATACATTTTTTTGAACTCAAGACCACATCTAAATTGAAGTGCATGTTAGGATTTCCAATTCACAGAATTAACCAAACCAATCTAATGGATAGTTAAATTTGCAAAGCAAAACTGGAGTGCAAGTAAAAAATCCACTGCCATGCATTTATTAGTTTGAAACTAAAAAGATACTGGCCTTAACATAATCTAATAACATAATATTTCACTAAATCCATTCCAAAACTGAGGTTTCTGAGGTAAATTCTCTTATACTGTCATTACTTCCACACAAAACTCCACTAGAAGAGGGGTTTCCAGACCACACAGTAAACCAAACCAAACATACAGCCACTTCAGGAAAAAAACACTCTCTGGTTCAGCAAAAGCTCAAAACTAGAAATTATACAATGCCGTGCAATTTTAACTAGAAACATCAAAGGCTTTGAAATTTTAACTAGAAACATCAAAGGCACTGCCCCTAACACAACCTAACATGGCAGCATCACAAACTTTTCTAACATTCCAAATGACTCTAACATAAGGTCGAGGGATGACTTCTCTTACACTGGCAATAATTCCAATCAACAGTGCAGATAAAATGATGAGTCTACCAGGATTTCCAAATTAGCAAACTCAAACACCAGCCACTTCAAAAACATGCTGTCATATTCAGCGAAGGCTTATAACAAGCAGACGAACTTGATGCTATGGCAGTTCAAATTAGAATACAGGGCCCTTGTCATAAACTGCCATAGCAAACAACATAACATTATCCTAAAACTTAATGGATTCAAAATACCTTGAGTATTTTTCCGAAAGTGAGGTCGATGTGTTCAATTCACTTAGACTGTCATTACTTCCACACGAAACCATGGCTAAAACAAGGGTTTCCAAACCATAAAACTAACCAAACTAAACTTGCAGCCACGTACGAAACACACTTTCCAGTTCAGCGAAAGCTCCTAACAAGCAGAATGATGTCATGTCATGACATTTTAGCACGCAACAGCAAAGGCACTGTCATTCAACACATCCTAGCGTAACACTGTCCTGAAATTTTCTCATGATCCAGATGACCCCAAATTTTTTTTGTTTTTTTTGGGTAACGTAAACTCAAGAGTTCAGTTCCCTAAGACTGACAATCTTTCCACTCAACAGCACGGCTAAAACAGGGAGCATGCCAGGGTTTCAAAATTAACGAGCTAAACTAACAGACACTTCAAATACACAATTAAAAGCTCAAAACAAGTAGCAACGTAGCTCGAAAGAGCAAACATACTGGCCTCGACGCAACAAATGGCATTAGATAATCCCAACCGCACTTTCAGGGTTTCCAAAAGAATGTAATTAACCAGACTAGACAAACGGCCGCTTTAACATCTTCAATCTCATGGACGTCATTAAAATCTTTCATTTCATTAAAATTCTCAGAACAAGTAGAATGACGAAACTTTAACTCGAAATATCAAATACAGTGACTTTAACAAAATCTAATAATAAATAACAAAATATTATCCAAAATGCAGCTTACAAAAACAGATCTCAAAGGATTCCGAAGTCTACCTTCATGGTGATGCTGGGAGAAGACGTTCCTCATCCTGAAGAGCCACGCTCAAAGAGATCTTAACGAGCAAGATTTCTCGCTATTATTGTTATTATTATTATCACAACCTTGTTCCTTTTTCCTGTGCATATTTTTCTGCCACAATACTTCAATTCAATAATTCCATAATGTTTTCCCCTCGCGAGGAACAAAACTCTATCCCTTCCCTCGAAGCCAATTATTTCACTTAATCCAGCAACAACAGCGATAAGAACGACATCTAACAGTCATTTAATTAAACAAACTATTTCAGTAAATCTCACAGCATTTAATGCTTCTCCAAATGCACAGAACCTGCTGGTCCTCCTTCATCTTCCTCCTCCACCTCTGGATCAAACCCTCGCAGTAAAGTAAGGTAAAAATATTTATATACAAACCTTTTAGACGGTAAAGTAAATTTAAATTCACCCGGGCGTTCACATTTTACATTCACGTTTACATTTACGGCGCGGTAATGATTCGTTTTACAGCGCGGTTGCTGTTGCACTGTAGCGCCAATGCGATGACGCAGCGTGTCATAGTTTTTACCCGGAGGTAAAACAATAAAACGGTTAAAATCGGAATTGTTACCGTGCATCACCATCCATAAAAGCTTTTATCGCATCGATGCGCCAATATTTTATATGGAGATGTGGATTTGGAGCCGCAGAAAGTGCGCGCCCACTTCAGAGCCGTCAGATCGGCTCCTTCGGTGGCCTTTCGACCGTCGATTCCCCTCGGCTTCGGGACTTGAGTCCATTCTTTGTATTTATGTTTTTGTTCGAGTGTACAGTTGCAGGATACAGAATCTTCCCCCGCTGCTTAAATGTCTTGTAGTTTGTAGCGTAGGAGAACGTATACGATTTCTTGGTGTACTTTTAGATTGTCTCGATCAAGGCAAGCGGCGCGGAAGTTAGGTATACTTAAATATTTGCTGTTTCGGTTCTTTCTTACCCTCATAATGCAAATAAAGGATAAATTTTAGACGTGCTGTAAAATACTTACTAGGGTGTTCTTACCTAGAGATAAAAAAAAATGTTATACCGTTATATTAGTATTCTAATTAAGGAAGTCCCCTAAAATATAAAAGAATTTAGTTTGGACACTTCTTAAAAAGGTCACTATGAATTTATTAATTATGAATTTATTACTTATTAAATTGTATGAGTGTAAAGTGTTTGTGATTATTGGTCTAATTAGGTATTAGTGGTATGTTGATAGACCATGACTCTCTTTTTATTTTTCCTTTTTTTTTGGTTTGTTTTATTCTCATGTGATTCAATGTTTATGGTGTTATTAAAGCTCATCGACACACCAAGGATATTATTGATGTTGTTGGAGTTCTTGGAGTTCTTGGTGTGGTTCATTTAAGCTCATAAGTATATAGCCTCGTTTTTCGTATTTTTCACTTTTTCAACCATTTGATATTAATTTTGGCATTAATTTTGTATTGATTTGAATTTGATTTTGTCTATGAATACACGAACATTATAAGTCATTTCAATATCTTGACATATGGAGAATTATAAAGCATCCATTTATCGTTCATGGGAATTTATTGAACATTTACAAGTGTTCTAAAAAACTTAAACAATCATTAGAACATTTATTGTTGGAGTACAAAATGTTATATTAGGGCAATCCACGAAGGACACACACCACCTAGACATGTGTGATCACTCCTAATAGAGTAAATGGAGTGAGTGGATTTAGGAGAATGGCTATAACGGAAAAGAGTTGATTCCGTCTTTATAGGATCAGCTCATTTGTATAAATACTCTTTATATATTAAAGAAAAAATATGAAGTTTATTATATGTTGATATTGTTTCAATCGTTTGTGTCAAAACAAGTTTTTATGATAGAATAGACTGGAAAATAGATTGATAAAGGACATCAATAATTGTTATGAAAGCATCTACTAAGATTTAATTTGATTTTTATATCACATTTCATAGAGTTGAGTTGTTGTGTGATTAAAATTAGAAGAAACGTGAGCATAAAGAATAGCCCATAATATATGTAAAGAAGTTTTTAGTTTTTACTACAAGAGAGTTGTACGATCTAAGGTGACTATTTGTTTTATAGTGCAGCAGCGTGAAGCTTGGAGTAAGAGATATTTTAATAATTTCTTGCAGTTTGAGGAAGAAAAAATTTAAATAGTATTAAAGGCATAATTATATGTGAAGTGTATGAACAAAGGAGGCATTCAAATTTGTTGCATGAAACTTCGTAAGGAGTTTCCAATTTCGCTTTGAAGATTTTTATCAAGTCTAGCGCCACTACAATTCCAGATGCCCCTACTTTGAGTTATTTTCTGCACTCATATGCAAAAAAAAATCAACCTTACCCACTCTCTTTCACCAACAAACTCAACTTTTAGCTTAATTACTTTCGGCTTTTGGTGACCCTTGTTGTAGACTACACTTCCCTGTGTACATTTGTGTCCTGCAATCAATCGGCGCTATAAACAATAACACCTCAATGCATCTTTCATTTCCATTTGTAATACCAAGTCAAGGGTTAATCTAGTTATAATATATTATATACATTGGGTATTAATAAAACAAGATTATATTACAGCTAATAACAACAAACATTCAAATCATGATCATAATAGGGTAATTTATGGTGAATTGCACTGTCGTAGATGAGCTAGTTTTGGGAACGTAAAAAATTAGGGATGGAGAGGATTGCATCGATTATAGACTAAGATGTGATTACTGTGGTTTGAAAATGTGCAAGTAGGGGGTGCAGGTTGTCATTAATCTATCATGAAAATAGGAAGAGTATAATTCTACAAGCATGATGAAGTTGCCTCTCTTAAACACAATCGTGCAGGTGACTTTTTCCTCTTTGGCCGAATTCATCCTTTGTTGATTGTGATTGAATATTTATGATGGCATTTTTGTTCCTTTATCTATGTAGCTTGGTCTTCTATGGTTAATTTTTCGTGATCAAACTTATGCAATTGACTAGGGCTTATTCTTCTTCTTTGTTTACAGGCAAAAAAGTGGTTAGAGCTTTTGGGTTGTGTGACACCTTGCCATGCCTACATAGCAATTCTCTGAATATGCATCAAACCCTGGTAGTTTCCCACCCAATGAATGTGTATAAGATGTATATATCACAATGTGTTTTGGTAACAAAAACCCTATTAGGACCTCTGAAACTCAGTTAAATGATGTCTGACATGTGATATAGCTTTGCAAATGGCGTAAGATAACTTTTAATGATGTGCACATAATTAATTTTGGTTGAATATGCTTAATAAATTGATGTAGTAATCAAGTGCTCATTGTGATCTCCTAGGTGGCCCAAAGATGTGAGGAGTGAGGCCCTTATAACGGGTTAGATTAATGTTTTTATATAAGTGATTGTTATGATAAGATACCCCATTGAAAGGATGCATGATTGACTATGGCAATGATTTAATTTAATTTTAATTAATTAAATTTGCTTTCATAATAACTACTGTAGTATGTGATATAAAAATGCTAATGTGCAATAAAGACGCAAGCAAACAAGCATGTGCAATGTAAAACCCTAAACAAGAAGAAGAGATAGGAAGACTTAGTTGATTGTCGAGTGAACAAGAAGTGACATGGGCAGGTAAAATACTAAAACAAGTTGTAAATAATGTTGTCAATGCTCACTATAAATTCTGGAATGCAAAAACGACACAGGACAAGGACACCCACATGAGGGCAGAGGCACCTAGGTGTTGGTGACTCAATCTGGGTGTTAGTGGTTATGCAAATGCTCAAGAACCAATTTCTTCTATGTCCCGAGGATTTCATTGTTGGTTCTTGCATGTCACTTGATATTCGCACTTTAATTGTCGAGGGTGCATATAACCTACAAAACAAAATAACTACTTGCGCGTCCACAAACCACGTCAAATCCAATTAAAAAATATGCAGAATGTGGATTCGGACTGACCTCAACGGTCACTCAAAGAGTGAACTTACCGCCGAGTGTTGCACTACATCTCAGACCCCATGTAGTTCGTGTGTGTGTTGTTAAACCCTGGTGCATTAGTGTTGTCATTGATGTCAGGTGGCATTGATGGAAAAGGTGTGAGTGGTGAAGTGAGAGTAAAATAGGACCATGAAGGTTAATTGGTAGTGCCTTCCCAATGGTTTTTGGTTCCTTCTCAATGATGGTTGGAGCTTACATAGTGGATTCAAAGTAGTTTCAGGATGACTTCAGTGTGTTGCAGGCTTGGTCAGTATGGTAAGAGCCCACTAGAGGTATGGAGATGTTTGGTGTGTTTGTCTCAGGTGTCCTACAAGTTATAAATGATATTTCTAGGATGTGCAAGAGCTTATAGGGTGATCATCGGGTCATGTGTTGCAAGTCACGGTTGAAACCAACTCACTTGGGCCTAATTCTAGAGCCTAATGAGGTGTAAGAGCTCAATGAAGGTCATTAGAAGCCTATGTAAGCATGGTAAATACCTAGGAACAAACCCTAGGGCATATTGAGCATCTAAAGGGATTACTTTAGCTTTTAGAGGCAAAATTGAAGTTCTCAGCAAATCTGCCTTTAAGAACTAACAGTGGAAGCTGGGGTAAATGAGATTGGTATGGGTTTGTAAAAGAATTTTTATGGTCAACCAAGATATATATCATGTAGAGGGATGTGTTGTGGTGGTTTCAAATTTCATCAAATTTTGAAATGGAATTGTAAAAATTCAATTTTACTATTTCATACAAACTAAGCCCTGATTAGCATCCAAGAAAAATTATCAAGAACAAACTCCTTCTTCATAGCATTATAGGTTTGTAAATGGGTTGTAAAAGAATTTTTATGGTCAACCAAGATATTTCATCAAATGTGTTGTGGTGCTCTGTTTCAAATTTCATCAAATTTTTGAAATGGAATTTTAAAGTTATTCAAGTTTTACTAAAATTGGTTTCTTGAGGAATACAAACTAAGCACCCTGTCTTCTTAGCATCCAAGAAAAATTATCAAGCCTTCTTCAGATAAATCATAGAATTAATTTTTGAATAGAACTCCAATACTAAAATTTTGATAAAAAATCGAGGGAAATTGGATAAGAAACAAAGAATTTTTAAACATTTTTATAACAATTTTTTTTCTCTCTCTCCGGGTCTCCTTCTTGAAGCGATAGGCATAAAATGACTTCTTTAGACTTTAAACCAATTATGAATGTCATGAAAACCCCTCATGAGTGTATAAGGCCTCTTTTAGGTCAAAATTATGGGATTGGTGTTCCTCATGGTTGAATTCCTGTAAATGTATGATCTTGTTTTGAAGAATTTCAGCTATATAGTGTACATTTGAAGGTGTCGAGTTGAATCCCCTACTGCTAACAAAGTATGAGGGGTATTCTTGGAGCCCACGAAGATACTTGAACAAGTTTTGTGTTTGTTTAGTGTAAATTCTATCAAAATGCTCTCTCTATCATTGAAATTCTTCTCAGGCTAAACTTGTCACAGTGTTTGAAGAAGGAATTTGTGAGTATACATAATGGTGAGCTGAGATATGAGTGTGAGAATATTCTACAGGTTCAAGACAAAAATTTGAAGCTAACAGTTGATTTAGTCAAGTGGTGTGAGGGTATAGGGTATAGTCTACATTGCCCTATTTAGGCTTATCAAGAAGTCCAATTTTTAAGTGGTGTGTGTAAATCTCTCCTTACAACTTTGCATTCAAGGTGTTAAAGGTAGTGAAATTACTCCTCTTGAAGTGTTTTGTATATTGGAAGCATAATGGAATGAGAGGGGGGTGAACCAGTCCTAAAAAATCCTTATTCAATTTACCATTAGTTTCAGCAATCAATAACATTCATACATTCACATACATTCAACCACAACATATTGAGTGTGCACAATGCATACAAAGAACCATAACACATGGAAGAGAGCTCGTAGACACAAGATTTAAGTGGGAAACCCTCATGGGGAAGAACACCCACCGAAACACAAACATTATATTGTCATGTTTCAAATTTAATGAGGCACAACCCCATAAGGAGCACCAACCCTACAAGGAGGACCAACCTCTAATTTAATGAAGCACCCACTCCATAAGGAGGCTGTAACCCCCTAGGATGACCAAGCACCAACTCAGCCACTTGAAGATGTTTGATCTCTAATATTGTTGTTGCCACGACTAATGGAGATCACTCATTCAACTCACAAACCCTAGCGCATGCCCTAGGTATTTAATCTTGCACAATCTTCTTCCTTCTTAACTTGTTTTGCCTTTAAACTCTTGCTCTCATGATGTCATACCTTCCTCAATCTGAAACACATTATATCAGCCTTCAATACATGCATTCATACCTTAAAATAGCTCTCCTCTAGGTTAAAATTCTCCCCCTTGCAAGACTAGCTCATAATACTTTTGAATCCACAGAGACACTAATCAACTTTGATGAATTGAGATCTACCACTCCTTAGCAGATTGATATAATTTGGAGTACACATTCAAGCTACTGACCAAAAACACCTTAATACACATTTTGAATCAACAAGAAACCTTATACCATTTGCACAACTCACATCAACTTAGGGACTCAATTAGGTCTATTACATTCACAACATGACCTTGCAAAGAGTACCTTCAATCTTCATGACTAATCAATCCACAATTCCTCATACATGTTTATAATGAACAAGAAACTTAACCTCTTCTTTTCATTATCATAACCTGATCACACTTTGTCTCATGACACTCATTTAATGACCCTAAAAACTATCAAATAAGCTCAAACAGTGAAGCACAAATACAACTCTTATGACCTTGTATCCTTGTTCTCGTTTACTCTGTCTCAAGATGACTGTAGTAACCTCGAAGAAGATTCAAACCATTGTGTAGAATTTTCTTAACCTGAATGCCTTCTCAAAAACACCATGCTAGGTTTAACCTTGCTAGATACCAAAATTGTGTCATATAGATCTCATGCGCCATATACACACAGTCAACTTGTGTTTTGTCCTTATTTGATCCTTAAACACCTTCTTCAAACTCTTATTGTATCTTCAGGTATTCTTTTGGAGAAAGCACAACCTTTGTTTATATTATCAACAATATCCTCCACCATACTCTACTCATCTACAGTCTTTAAACATTTCTCAACATTTTTATCAGTCTTAACAAATCAACACAACTCTTGGACATGACTACACTCTTAACTAGGTTCACATAGTACCATGTTCATGTGATTTAATGGGTATTTTCTGAGTATCTTAACCTCTTTCAACTCTAGAGAACATAATTACTCGATCAACTTCAACTTAGACTCTTGCACAATTATACCTACTTCAAGATCTCATGAATCTTCATAACATGACACAAAGAACATACCTTTGTCTTTTGACACATTAATGTCTTTTGTAACTTATTTTACCTCTAGAAGCTTTGATTCTTCAACTAGGACTTGAGTTCTTCTATTATGCATTATACACTCTTGATGAAGATGTTCTACCTCAAAGAACTCAACACGTTGAAGCTCATATCCACTTGGACAAAATCCCTTGTACTCGGTGTTATCTTGACTAAAGGACTCCACCATCATGAACTCAAGATCTGAACACCTTGCTTTTGACTAACCCAATTTGTAGCTATTGATTTATATCTTTTGAGCATAGTTTCTCAAGCTAGCATGACCTTACTTGATCTTTTTCACCATATATCAGTCATGAAATTCTCTCATCTATATTGATTTATGTTTTCCCAAGCATACTAAGACCTCAAAATCTTTATTCTTAGGCTTAACACTTCTTAAACCAGTTGACAAGTTCATCTTACACTTATGTGACGTAATCTTCACATGAGATTTAATGATGAAATATGGAGTGTACATGATCAGGGGGAGTTATTTTAAGGCTCATTACAGGTCCATAGGATCTTTGTATGCTGTTATAGGAGTCAAAGAAGGGAGATTTCAGTTCCAGGGGAAGCAATCAAGTCAAGTAAGTTGTATTTTTACATTTTTTCCATTTTATTGAGTTTCATAGATGGAAAAGGGGGAGAAAAGCATAAAAAACATAGGAATAAGGTCATGTGTGAGTTTTTCTTGTTGGTTGCCATCAATGTTTCTGAATGATTATTGCCATCAATAAAAAAGGGGGAGATTTTTGGCCATTGTGGGTTAGTATTGTCATTGATGTCAACCCCATTGATGGAAAATGGTGTCATGGTGTCATGAGTCTCTATATGATGTTATTCAGGTGTCAAACATGAAGGTTGATTGGTAGTGGTTTTGGTGAGTGCAATGTTGTCCTGTGCATGGTTAGTATGCTAAGTCATGGTTTGAGTCTTATGAGCTGGTTGGAGTGTGTCATGATGTCATACATGGTCCATGAGGTGTGTTTTAGGTGTTTTATGAGTCTGCATTGAGTCAGTATGGTTAGGTCATGAGGTTTCATGGTTGAGTTAGGTCATTCTAGGCTTGTTTCTAGCCCTAGAGCATGCAGAATGAGGTAGAGATATGAATTTTGGAGTCTGATAAGTATTTTGAAAGCATGGTTACAACATTTTGATCAGTGTACTTGAGGTGTATGATGAGTTTCAAGTCAGTATTCAGTGGTTTGATGCATTTTGAGGTCTTAGGAAGCAAGCAGTTGAGAAACAAGCAGTTTAACACAGGCAAATGAGATTGGATAGATATTTAGGAATATATCTGAGATATATGGTGATTATAGGAAAGCTAGATCAGGTTGTCATGGTGCTTCATGGAAAATTTTAGGTCATTCTGAAGAATATTTTTGAAGTTATGCAAGTTTTGGTGAAACTAGGTAAGTAACAGTGTGTTTTTGTAGCAAAGTTGGACCTTCTGATGCTCGTTGTGAACTGTATGATTTGCATGGGGACCTAAAATATTTGGAATATATTCTTAGGTTAGTTATGAATCTTTCACAAAAATAATGAGGTAGTTTTATCGTCACATTTTTATGAACGATTGTTAAGAAGTTAAAGTGGTTTGAAACCCTAGCTAAACCCTAGCTAGGAGAAGCTTGCAAAAAAGTGAGTATATCAGCCCATTTTTTATTGGTTCATCAAAAGTGATGATTGGATGTTTTATAGGACTCTTCTAGATTTCCAAAAAGGTATGTTAGAGCATGTGGTCATATGTGGGCCCCACCTGAAAATGTATTTTTTTTGAAGAGTTCCAGTTTGTGGAAAAGTTCTCCAAATGAGGTAAAGACTAGTAAATTTAGCATTTATGATAGCCCAAGGAGTTTTTATATGATTCCATGAAGGTTTCATGTCATGGTGATGGTGAAAATGTGCAAAGTGTTCCCTATTTAAGTTGATTGGTCAAAGGGCAGTTTTGGGAGCAGTTTGGTGCAGTCCTTCAATAAAATTGACATTGTAGGAGCTACAAGAGGAGTTAGAATGTGATTAAAGTTGTGTTGGAAATATAATTTAGATATATTTATATTGATATAATGTTTGGATTCATGATGATGAGTTTTGATATGGTTTCCAGGTCAATTTTTGGACAAGATATTTTTGTCTATCCAGGATAGAACTACTTTTGCTGAAAGTTTGAGTTGGTTGGAGCATGATATGGATTGGGTGATGCTTTCTATCACCTGTAATGTGAAGAGGGATTAATTTTGAATCCAATTAATCCATTTTGAGGTCTTGAAAGTGTCAGGAAGGGTGTTAACCAATTTCTTTTTGGAAACAAGTATTTGAGCAATTTGATTTGGTGAAGGCAAAAGTGGTTGTGGTTTGAGCAGGTGAATGTTTCATGAGCTATAAATTGTTTAGATTGCTATACAAGTATTTAATTTCCATATATTTGGTCACATGCCATGTTTTATGTGTTCTTGGGTGGTATTGAGGCCCAAATGTGAAATCAAGTTGTTGATAGTAGATGTTTGATGAAGGCAATTAACCACTGGGCCCATTAAACGAAATAATTTGATTGGTTCATGTAAATTGTGACCATGGATGATGTTTAAATGTTATTTTAAACATGTGTGATGAATTTTAGAGCTTGAATAAAAATATTTTGGTATGAAGGGATTTTTGTCATTCCAAAAGGGTTTTGAGGATTTTTGGTGCATGGAAAGTGTGTTTTGGCTAGGCCTATATGGGTCACTTGTATCTATTTTGAAAATTTTATGCGAATGTTTTAATGATGTAATTGGTTGTGAAAAAGGAGGGAAAGTACTGACCTCCTTTGGGTTTTAAAGAAATAAGGAGCATATAAAAGTGATGTTTTGGGTTCATTTTTGAACTAGTTGAGAGAGTGTGCTCTTGGAGGGAAAAGTGTGACCTAGAGTAGAATGTTTTGTAGGTATGTGTGCATGATTTGAAGGATGAGGAAGAGCATGAAAGTTGAGGAATATTGAAGACATGAGTGCATGTTTTTAGAGCCAAGACAAAGTGAAGAAAGAAGAAGATTATGAGAGATTGAAGACCTAGGGTATGAGCTAGGGTTTGTGAGACTGAATAAGTGATCTCCATCAGCTGTGGCAAGTAGAAAAATCAGAGATCAAACATCTTCAAGTGGTTGAGTTGGTTCTTAGTCATCCTATTGGGTTTGTAGCCTCCTTGTGGAGTTGGTGCTTTACTAAATTAGGGGTTGGTGCTCCTTGTAGGGTTGGTGCTCTACTAAACTAGGGGTTGGTGCTCCTTGTGAAGTTGGTGCTTCACTAAATTTATTTTTTGTGAGTGATATCAACAAATTTTAAGTGGGTTTTCTTCCCCTTGAGGGTTTCCCACATATATTTGGTGTTCTTGTGTACTACTCTCTTGCTCTTGTTCTTGTGTATGGTGTATTAAATGCTTAAGTAAACACACATATGGTTGTTGCATGGTTGAATGGTTATTTGATTTTGACTTGCAAAATACCTCAAAATTAGGAATGCTCTTTAGGGACTAAAAAATCAGTATGGAATCTTGAAAATGCTTACTTATCATGATTTTTTTTTCTTAAAATGGTGAGTGGATTGGGTATGGATAGGTTCAGAAGGTTAGGGGCTTAAAAAATTTGCATCTTAGATGCTATGGGTAGATGTTTACTGAGGTAGATCATCTAACTCTAGAGGACTGAGTCTATTTATCTTGTGACAATCAATAGAGACTTTGATCTTGCTCAAATCATGAAGATATTCCCTAAAAAATGTATACGAAAGCTTGGAGTTAGTGGTAATATCTTTTCTTCAAGTGATCACACAATTGTCTTGACAAAGAAATGAATGAAAGAGTGTTAAAAGGCTTAAAACAGTGAATGAGGGTTTAGAGTTCAACATCATAAGTAAGCACAATTCTCTCAAATCAAGCTAAGGCTGATCTAGTGAGTCTCATGTTAGTAAAAACCTTGGCCTTGGAGCTATTAAAATGTCTCCTTCTCTCCTAAAAAATTCATTTTCATTAGCGGTTGACTGAGATTACACGTGAAAACAACAAAACCCTTAGTGTTGCAAGATTAGCAAAAACAATGCATGATATGTCCTAATGCAAATGTTATGCTCATGAAAATTATTGGTGTTCTAATATCTCGATGGTTGTAGATGATAGAATGCATTTTCATCTATCTCTCCAAGCAATAAAACCTCCTAAAGATCCACTCGGTGTAATGTGTCAAGCAAATTCATGACTATGACTTGAGAACTAGTAAACTGTGAAAAGGATGGTAGTGTGCAAGATGTATCTTCATCTGATTTCTTTGGTTGATGACCTCCAGATCCTCTTTGCTGATATGATCCTTTGCAAATCAGGTGTACCTAAATGTCCAGCTCAATGAGTGTATATAAGGCTCTTTCTCAATACAGTCTTATGAGCTTTTATGACATTTGAAGAGTGAATGGTGCAGAATGTTGAAGGTTAGGGGTGTAAAGGATTTAGGAAGTCTTTTGTAACGTATCTTTAAAACTATTACACTTGTTAGAGCTCATTTTAGGAAAGAAGATAAATCATGTGCATTGGAGAATATGAAAAAGTTAGGAAATACATTACAAAATAAGGTAAGAGAGGTCAAAATGGAGCTTGTCAGTTAAGGGAAGTGTGTGGAAGAAGCCTATAAGTCTTCAAATGTCATTTTTAATCCTCAAAGCATCCTAATAAACCCTACAAACATTGTCAATATGACATTCATCTGCCAAATGCAATCATGACTCCATAAGTAGTTTTCTCTTAAATTTACTTCACCTCCTGTGCACGAGTTAGCAAGTGTGTAGTGTGAAGACATCATAAATGACGTTGCAAAGTCTTTTATGTAAGTTTTAAAAATGTTTTCAGAAGTTCATTTTTAGGTGAATGCAGTGTGTGGAAGCTGGGGAGAGCTAGTTAATGTATTCATAATGCATATGAATCTATTGAATATATATATTGCTTGTGATGAAGGCGTGTAAGAGAGCTCAAACTTGGGTGAGCTATGCGTATGCATGTAGGGGTATAATGTAGAGATATGTGTTCTTGTTCTGGGTGTGTGAGATGATCTTAGTATAAAGAGCCAAAAACAAGATGATCTCGATGAAGAGAAGAGGATGATTAAAGGTGAACTAGAGAATAGATAAGAGCCCTAAAAGGAGAGTGCTGAAGAATGAGTTGGTGATAACCAGGTTTTGATAATGCTTGAAAACTTGAAACACTATGAGGATCAAGGTGAACAAAATATGCTTTCTTGACTGAAGTTCTACAACAAAGTGAACACATGAAGAGTAAATGTTTGTTTGTATGTTTCAAGGTGTAGAAAGTGACATGAAGATGTATATGAAATGAGCGTGGTATGACAGAGATTGGATGTTGTTTAGATGATAAGAAGAGTGGGAAATTAGGAGAGAAAATAGAAGAACAGTGATTTGATTTAGTGGTCATCATTAGTTGTGTGAGACAACATATTCTGAGTGATCAAAATCGTGAAGAAGTCCAAGTTGTAGTTTACCAAGAGGGAGTAATAGCTTCCTTGCGAGTCATAGCTTGTAGAAGAAACAGGTAGAAGCCCTGTTGATATTTGGGAGCCAAAGCTTCCAGACAAGTTGAATATTTTCAAATACTAAGTAAAAGCTTGGTTTAATTTTTGGAGTTGCAGCTCCATGTTGAGTTGAATCTCAACTATGAAATCAATGTAACATTTACATGAAATTCTTGTCTTAAGCCAGTTGTTGGTTTCTATGTATTTTTCTCCGAGTCTGGGTTTCCCACATTAAATCTTGTCTATGTGTACTTACTCTCATGTTAGTTGATTGTGGATGTTGATATCGTCTTATTATCATAAATTATGTAAATTGAATTGTGAGATAAAAGTTGAACAGAAAGTGATTCACCCCCCCTCTTAGTGTTCTGATTTCCAACATGTGTGTGTAGAAGTGATCCCCTAGGATGCTCTTGTGCAAGTTGCACAAACGATAACAGGGTAGATCTAGAATGTAGCAATGTATAGTATATGTGGATGGAATAGAATAGATTTACCATCCTATGTAGTGTATGCAAAAGTGATGCAATTTTTGTCCCTTGTATGGATGCTAGATGGATGCCTCTGAAGTGCTTTTGTGCCTTTGGAATGCAAGCTTAGGTGGTAATAGTAATTCTTAGTGTTTGGTCCTTAATTTTTAGAAGTAACTAAATATATATATAATTCCCTTGTTTGAATTTTGGAATTAACAACTAGAAGGCTGACCCATAAGTGAAAAAGATGCCCAAAAGATAAAAGTGACCCAAAAAGAGTGAATAAAGGTAAGAAAGGTTCAGGAGTGCCCGGGATGGATAAAAGCACTTGGGTGTTGTTGTCCTAACTGGGCGCCAATGCAGTGGTCATAAAATATAAATCAGTAAAGTCCCAACAAGGATGTAGGGTGTGTAAGACTAGAGAGAAAGCAAGAAACAAAGAAAAGAGGCCAAAGATAGTTGTCAACCAATAGTTTTCTTACTTAGGAATCATGTAAATGCTAGCATGCTTTTAGGACCCTGAAATATACCCAAGTGTGTTATTTTGTGTCTATAGGTGACTTGTGGATTTGAAAATGAAACCACTATGGTTTATAGGATGAGATCGATGGCTTTAGACAAAATTGGTTAGATAAGTTTGCTCTACATAGCTGACTTCATCCCAACATAATGGTCAATGCAATCGATTTGTTGGACACGGTGGCCAAATGTTTGAAGATGTGTCTCATAATCTAAAAATGGGGTTTTTATTGGTTAAAATTGATAGCAAATGTGACCTAGTGGTCAATAGTGTTTATTGAGCAAGCAAGTGTAGGAATTAGTCAATTAATTTCACAATGAGTTATAGGATGAGATAAATGTCAAGGATTAATTTCCAAGATGTTGATAGTTCCATATTTAAGTATCTACATTTTCCCTCATTTTAATCTAATAACTAAAAAATTGCTTGATTAAAATAATATGAAAGAAACGTAAACCTCCCACGAGGACAAGGCACGCGCCAGACTATAATTTGTGTGTTCCCTTATCCTCTATGTGTATACTCATACATGTGAACATGTGTGCCACTTGTAAAATATCTATTAAAATCTAATCAAGATGTCAATACAAAATTAATAACTAATATAAAATTAAAGTTAAAAGCATGAAACATATAAACCTACTTGCCCTCGGTTCTAAATGTGAGGCAATAGTAATTAAAGAAGTGAAAAATGTATTAAATGTATAAATATATTTTCCCCCAAAGATATAAATGAGGGTAGAGTAGTCAAATATAAATAAAACTGTAGCAATTAGGTTTGTTATATAAAGCATGTAAACCATCCATGACAATTGGGCATGTTGAGTGAAACGTACAAACCCTTTGCATTAATTAGGTCATTGAGTGAAGTTGTGTGTAATCATATGTAGCAATTGAGTCTGTTGATTAAAACCATGTGCAAATATCTTGATGTAATAGTATGCAAATATCACTATGTAATAATTATGTGCATGTCATCGTACAATGTCATTTGAAGCGATGTAACTAAAATCTACATGAATGTGTTAGAAAACGCCATAACGTACCCCCTTTTGACACAAGAGATGTTTCAAAGGCCAATTTAGCTCAAAAGAGAAAATATTAGTCATGTAATTTTTTAAGAACAATGTGATCAATTATATAAACCAAAATTAGTGTATTAACTAGCATTGTAAAATGTATATATGTCAGAAGATAAAACATTTGTTAACACAAGTTATGTGTAACATTTGAGAGATAAGGTAACATGATATCCATAAATGTGTATGATCATGGGAGTAAACATGTTTTAGTAGCATTCATGATATAATTATAAAAATAGGCATCAGCAACGTATATAAGTCATCAGATAATGTCGGTGTTATATCAATAATGTGTATGCATCATTAAAAGAATGAAACATATCATGAATGTGTTCTAGTACAAATTTGGCAAAATAGCATAATAGTGATAGGATGAGTCTCATGATAACAACACATGACTCAACACCTAACAAACCCATAATGACCCAAGACACAACATGACACGATAGACCCATCATAAAGAGACATGAGGAACTAGATGTGACATACTTGACTAGTGTTTGTAGTGTTATATATTAGCTTATGTGTGCAAGAATGCTATTTAACAAGTAGAAATATAAAACATGTATATAATAAGAATGTGACGAGCATCGTGCAGTATGCAATGTTAAACATTTTGTAGTAATCAATGATAAACATCGTGCAGTAAGTATTGATAAAGATTATGTAGTAATCAATGATAAGCATTGTAAAGCAAACAATGATGAAATTTTTGTAGTAAGGATAAACATTGTGTAACAGGTAATGAAAGAAATAACCAATGTGCATGGAGAAATGTATAAAAAATGTCATAATCATGTAATTTATCAATCAATGTGCAGATAGTAATGTGTAATAAGAAATGTCGTAATCCACCAACATGCATGGAGTAATGTGTAACAATGTTCTAAATAAAATTGTGTAATCATCCAGAGTGTTGAGAGAAATTTGTAAGAATTAGTAGTTTATCAGTCAAGTTGCTAACAAATCAACGTGTAAGAAACGATGTCAACCAAGTGATTCAACAAAAATAGAATTATGCTAAACCCTAATTGTAGAGTCACGTATGATAAATAAATGTTAAAGTACATATTTGACACAAACAAATAAACTAAATATAAAACCCTAAGTGCAAGATAGAGAGTAAAGGACTTAGCTAATTTTCCTCTTTTCATGGAACTAATATGGATTGGAAAACTAATGAACATGAAGGGCAAACCATCACAAATGTACGTTGTAAATTCTGGAGCTATCAGATGGGGTTGGACTAGGGCGCCTGGACTATGTCAGGGGCGCCTGGGCATCAGAGTCTGCTATTGGGCACCCGTGACTGCGCAAGTGGTCAAAACCTGATTTTTTTGGTGTCACACAAGTGTCATTGGTAGTCATTGTTAGTCTCTTGTATGTTACACCTTGATCACTGGATGTACCTATAACCTGTAAAAATATGTTCACCTGCAAAACCCTCAAACTACATCAAATCCCAAAAAAGAAAGATGCAATATGGGGAGTTGGACTGACCCTGATGGTCACCGGACTGAGTGAACTTACAACTGAGCACTGCACTACATCTTAGACTCCATGTAGTTTTTGTGTGTGTGTGAAAGAATCATGCCCTAGGATGCCCTTGTGTAAGTGCACTTGATAGCAGGCTAGCAAGATTTAACAATGTAGATAAAATGTGTGGATGCCAAAATGAACTTCCCCTTCCTATGTTGTGTATGCATAAAATGTTGTCCATTGTCCCTTGAATGAATGTTTGATGGATGCCTTTAGTGCTCTTAAATGCCTTTAGCGCTCTTAGATTTCTTTGGATGCAACCTTACGTGATGGTAATAGATGCTTAGAGATTGGTCCTTTATTTTGGTCACATAGCTTTGTATATATATGATTCCCTTGGTTGAATTTTGTAATTGACAACTGGAAGGCCGACCCATAAGAAAATAAGATGCCCAAAAGATAAAAGAATCCCAAAAGGAGCGAGTAAGGTGAAAAGAGGTCGGGTGTGCCTGGGCACTGGTATCCAGAGTCATAAAAGACAAGCAAGTGAAATATTGACAGGGTTGTAGGGTGTAAAAAGCTAAAAAGAAGACAAGAAACAAAGCACAAAGGCCAAAGATAGTTGTCAATTACTAATTTTCTCACTTAGGAATCATATGAATGTAAGTATACTTTTAGGACCTAGAAATGTATCCAAGTTCGCGATTTTGTGCCTACACCAAGCAAGAATCACAATGTAAACCAACCATGAGTCTTAGAGCTAAGAACACAATCAAACAATGAGTGTGAAGCAAGTATATGAGTAATCCATGTGTGTTAATCAACACGTACGAGATACAATAAACAAAGCAATGTAAGTTATAAGTTAAGTATGTCGTAACAATGTGTGTCTGGAAGCAATCACTCAAGCAAGTAAGAAAGTATGACATAGTATGTGTGATCCTATCAAGGATACAACAAGTAATGGATCGTAGGATGTTTTGTTTCATTATAATAATTAACAAGTGTGTATTGTATGCATTTATTAGTCATTAAATTGTATGACTGTAATTTTTTTGTGATTATAATATAATATAGATTACTCTATCTACATAAAAACATGTTTATGCATTTATTAGTCATGAAATTGTATGATTGCAAAGTGTGTTATGACTATTGGTCCAAATTAGTTGTTATTTGCATGTTTGTTGACTTTTAATGGTCTGTGACCCCCCTTCACTTTTCCGAAATATCTCTTTTTCCTGTGACTCAATGTTTAGAGTGTTATTAATGGTCATATGTACACCAAGGATGTTGGTGATGTTACTAGGCTCTTGGTGTGGCCCTTTTTGGATCGTGATAGTGTAAAGCCCTTTCTTCACATTTTCTTTTCTTTTCAATCATTCAATATAAGTACATTGGCACCATCAATGTAATGATTTAAATTTTATTTTGGCTATGAATACACAAACAACATAGTTCATTTAGATATCTCAACATATGGAGAATTATAAAGCATTTATTTATCATTCATGTGAATTTATTGAGCACTTGTGAGCACTCTAGAGAAATTAAGTAATTATTGGAGCAATTATTGTTGAAGTACATGAGTTTATGTTAGGTCAATCATAAAGGACACACACCACCTAACACTGAGTTTGCATGTTATTATAATTATTCCAATCATTGGGGTTTTTTGTTTTCAATTTCATTTTTATCTATGAAACTTACAAATAATGAGACAATTTTGATATTCTATAGTTTATTGTAAGCCCCAAAACATATTTTTCAATTCAACGTTTCTACATATTGTCGCTCTTCTAAGGCAAGGATAAGAAAATCTATTTTTTTAGGTAATCAAAGGTGTAAATAAAATAATTGAGTGAGGTTATCAGAGATCATAAATAAGCGAATGCGGCCATCGTTTTTTTAGATTTTTGTTGTTTATCATGAATGTTGGTAATGATTTGGACATCCATCGGGGATGTTAATGACATTTTAGAGATCAATTTCCGATCATTTTCATTTTTAAGGACTTGTTTTCACTATTACTTATGCACGTGCATTTCCACTATTAGAACCTTGCGACTGTCACTAGGTCTCACAATAATAAAGCCAAGTTTTAAAACCCTGTGTGAATGCCCAACTTCTAAAATTGGATTAATTAATTAGGTTATATCTATGTAATACATGTGTAGTCAACCTAGATAAACATAGTTTTGAATATTTATGCTACAAAACTATGTAAATCCATTTACCCATATTACATTATTGTGAACTTGTTCTCTCTCGTAACCCATATAGAATTAGATCTTACTCAGTCTTGTAAATTATATAATTGTATTAGGGTTAATTAATTGGCACGTCCCTTTAAGTTTTGTAAAACCATAATTTTTTGTAGGGTTAGATCTTGTTTTATACAGTGTCAATTGTAATGTTATCTAATTTCTCCTAGGGTTAATTCCATTGAATGTTATTAGATCTAATAACTCTATTTTTATGCTTGATCCAAAACCATGTGTTAATTTTTTCTATAAAAAATTGGAGACCCTAAGGTTGTTATCTAATGTGTGCGTTACACATTTGATTTCAATTTATATCACAAAAAATTAGACTCAAGATTCACATATTCAATTGAAAAATTGTTCATTTTATTTATGTGATTGATTTAATCTAAATTGAATTAAATCTTAATTTTGGAGTAACTACTGGAGTGTATGATATACAAGTAATAAAATACAGCAAATGGACAAGAAACAAGCGAACAATAATAAGAAACCTTAAGCAAATGAGAGGGATAAATGACTTAGCTAGTTTATAAGTGATTAGGAAGTGTTATGGACCAAGGAATTGTTGAAACATAATGAGAAGAATACTATAATTATACCACCAAGTATGTTGTTTTATATATGGATCTTGCATAAGAAAAGTATTCACTAATGACCCATCCCCTAGTCTTGTCGTCAGTCTAGTTGGTCTTTGTCATTGTTTGTCTTGCACAGTCGTCACTTACTTGCACAGTTTTGATCGTCTCTCAGGGAGTCTTAGCTATCATTATTCACTCAGTTGTCATCTCTAGTCTTTGACTAGGGCACCTAGGAAGGGATTAGGGCGCCCTGGTCCTCATTTCTAGGTGCCCTGGTCCCCATCACACTTGGTTCTCATTTAGATGTTTGAGGTCATCTTTATGATTTTCCCTCCCATTCCCCTAGGTACTAGTCAGCATGTCAGGTCATTAGTGTCAAAATTTGAGCAAGAGATCCCTATATAAACACAACATACATACTACCTTATGGGTGGACTATTTCTACTAAGGGCTAGCTATCTACATAGAGCAAGGGACTGCATTTGGGCACTACTCTGCATCACACACTACATAGGAAAGGGAATTCTATTCTATTCCATCCACCATTTTGCATTTTATCTAGTTATTGCCCCCTATCTCTGTGTCATTGGCGCTAGGGCATCCTAGGCACATTATTGCACACACAATCACACATAACTACATTGGTTTGAGATGTAGTGCAACACTTAGTTGTAAGACCACCATTGTGGCTGTTAAGGACAGTCTGACCCCTTCATATGCATCTTTCTTTTTTAGGGTTTGATGCTTTGTGTGGGGTTTTGCAGGTGATTCTTCATTGCAAGTTCACGACATCATCAACGAAGCTAGTGTGACATTAACGTGACAAAAGGTGAATTATTGCGAAGACCTAACGACCCTTCCAAGATCAGGTTTCGAGCTATTCTACAGACCAGGCACCCATATTTCAGACCAGGGCACCCCAGGTGCCCCTAATCCTTCCCAGGTGCCCCAGTCTTGGCCAGATCTGCCCCTGCTGTAACTTTCTGAGGTGTGTTGCATGACACTCTGTTCCACCTGTTCATCATCCCATTCAGTCCCAGATCACTGCGAGGTAAGTTCCTTTCAGGTTAGTACCTTTTCCCTCTTATTTCACTTCATTTAAAATATCAAATAAATTATTTAGCATTTATATTTCGGTATATTTCAGTTATTACATTGTTGTACTTCTTAGATTAATTCTAAAATTCAGATTTTAGTTAATCATTTTGGTGAACCCGTAGCTTAGAACATTTTTTCCCTAGGATCCACTACAAACCCTAATGGCTAAGGATAGCTCCTCTCCTTCTCAACCCATCATGTCTCATGTTAGCGTCAATCCAATTTATGATGAGGTTGTTATCGCTGAGCTCACGACTCTCTATAGTAATGTTACTATGCCAGATCATATTCAACAACAACTCTTAGATGGTGAACGATATGTACCTACTAGTTTTGAAAATTCTCCCATTGGCATTAGTATTGTTTCAGATCTGATAGCCTTCACTCATTGTACACCATGCTATACAGCTACTCTTGATCCTCCTTCTGATCTTTCTAAGGAAATTCTAGATGATTCTCTTATCGATTACATGTTTGGTCTTGACAATAGCTCACATGTGCATATTGATTCTTCTCCTAGTCAAACCACTACTATAGTTCCATCTCATGATTCTCCTATTTCTGATATTGCTTCTCATACTCCATCACATACTAGTTCTCATACTCTTTCATATTATGTTGATGATCCTATTGATAGTACACTTAATGACATTCTCATATCTGAGTCTCTATCTGATGTCGATAAAAAATTGATAGCCATGATTCTCCTACTTTTCATACTTCTGAGTGTGAATCTCCATCTCCACTTTCTCCCAAGGTTGTATCTAGCATAGTGCATGAGTCATCTCCATCTATTAGTTCTTCTTCTCCTACCATTTCATCTCCTCCTATCACTTCTTCTACATTCTTCACTACATCTGTTAGTTCATCTTCTTCTATCATTATATCTCATCAGTCACTTCACCTCCTAGGGAATTTCTGATGCTAGTCCTACCACTGCTATGGATGTTCCATCTCTTTCATCTACTATAGCTTCTTTAACACCTACCCCTAGTGTGCCTTTAGCATCAGAATCTCCTTTATCTTCTCTTGATATTCCTATGATCACTCACAATGGCAAGTTACAACCACTTAATACATTATTGCCATCTTCTACTATTCCTTCACATGACATCATGTCTCTCATGCATGTCATAGGTCAATTACAATCTCAGGTTCAGTCACTCACTTTAGAAAGTAGGGCTTACTATGCTTCTATTGATAACAACTCATTACATGGTAACCCTATTCCTAAGAAGATTCATAACTCTGCATTTCCTAAGGACTTTATCATGCCTACATTCACATGTTTTGATGGTACTGGTGACCCTCATTCACATCTCCAACATTACCACATGGCTATGGCCTCCTATTCTAATGATAGATTATTGCTTAAGGCCTTTCGACATAGTCTTACCGATGAGGCTTTACAATGGTACACTCATCTTCCATTTGGGTCTATTAGCACTTACTATGACATGGAAGATGCTTTTCTCCATCGTTTTATCATCAATAATGGCCCTAGAGTTACTTATGACCATCTACCTACTTTACATCATGGCACATCAGAACCTATCAAGGATTATATCTTATGGTTCAATGCTTGTATGCATCAACTAGTATTCCAACCTATCGATCTAGAGAAGCAATTCATTTTATTGTGTGGTTTGATTCCCACACTTAAGCAAAAATTGCAATATGACACATTTGAGTCATTCATACTTTTGTGCTATAAATTCATTGACCTAGAACATGATCTTCTCACGATGGATGTCATTGATCCTCCACTTATCTCTACTACTGTTGTATCATCTAGTCCTTCTCCATTACCATCAGTTGAGCATCCTACACAATCTCCATCTCGACCTAGCAAGAAATATCAACCTACTACATCACAAAACATACTTCTCCTCCTCCTTTGTGACCGGTTACTTCTCCTTCTACTCCATTCGTGTCACATGAGCCATTACACTTCTCTCATCACGCTCAACCACATGAAGTGCTGCGTACTTTAGTTGATAGGTGTCTAATTCGCTTGCATTCTAACTATCATCATCCACAACATCATCTACAATGTCAGCGTGATCAACCTTATTGTAATTATCATCGTATCAATGGCCATAGGGATAATGATTGCTTCACCCTTCATGATAGATTGTAAAATTAGAGGATAAGGGCATCATTTCCTTTGGCTCTCACTCATGTGAGTGGTCCATCTCTCCTCTACCTCGTCAGCAAGTTTCTACTTGGGTTGAGTTGTCTCCTCCATCTGGTGCTCAGGTCATTGTTCATCCACCATCACAGTTTTTCACTCATGCACACTCTCCACCATCCATCCATCTTTGCATCCATCACATCCACTTCATCCATCCATTCATCACCGCATCATGTTACTGCTTCACATTGGCTTCCACATTCCTTAGCATTCGCACATCCCACCGCTACTCCACATGATATTAGGTTTTTTTCATATGCTCACACTGCTTTCATGCCACATGCTTCCACCACTTCACACCACC
Source organism: Taxus chinensis (assembly GCA_019776745.2). NCBI lineage: Eukaryota > Viridiplantae > Streptophyta > Pinopsida > Cupressales > Taxaceae > Taxus > Taxus chinensis. The sequence goes on along the minus strand of JAHRHJ020003256.1, from coordinate 105,517 downwards.
TCAGTCTTTGGTAGGTGATTGTTATCACCTTACCCCCTGATGACGCACTTGTGTTCTTACGGTTCTTACATGAATGTTGAGGGATTTACTATAAGAACCTTTCATCACACACTTTGTCGATTCATCTAGCGCACTCAATCATTTCCCAATGACACACTCTTGCTTTACGTGGTTCATTCTTGACTGTTGAGGGGTCTTAACTAAATGAACCTCATCATCCATACACTGGGGGGCATCACTAATCTTCCCCCCATATTCATCACACTAACATATTACGATCACATCACATTATCACATCAACAAACATCCATCATGATAGGTCATTTTACAAATCATACATTATTTATCTTCACATACATTCTACTATCATCATTACACTAACTACACATTACAAATCCATTCAAAAAATATGAACATCTCTCATACTCACTAAGCATCATATCTAGCAACAACAATCACTTACATCATCATCACATTATACAACAACTACACATCATGAGAAAATTTCATGAATACATGGACAACATTCAATACATTACACATCATCACAACAACCATCCACAAATCATATATCATCAGTCACATTATAAAATCAATAGACAATAAATATAATCATCATATACCAATAAAATTGTCTATATATATCGAGTGCAATCATAGTTACAAAACATATCATCACTAGGGGGAAACTCCCCTACATCATATACAACAATACAAATCAAATCTCATCATCACTATCACTCTCTGGTACTGCGAGAGCTCTAGAACTCAATGCCTCACCACTAATTCTACGTTCTAGTTGGTCCTCCTCGATATCTCTCCACCTGCCTCTGTAGTAGTGTAACCTTGGTAGAATACTCTGCAAACTGATGCTGCAACTTGACATAGCGTGAAAAAACATCCTCCACTAAAGGACCACCACCCACCACCTCTCTGGCTCGTCGAGTCTCCTTGCATGCCTCATCCCTCTCACTCTAACAACACAGTACACGTCACTTGCTATTATGGCCACTGGCTCAAAAAAATGGGCATGCTCACCCATAATGTCATCCACATGCTCTAACATCCCTCCACCCACAAGTACATTAGTGGGAACATTCTACATCAATGTGTGGATGGATGTGTCCACTATCAAGGACCAATATGTGTCACCTACAAACAATAGAACAACACATTAGATAACCATCACTATCACATAGATAAATAATAAAAAACAACATAGCTATATAAATACTCACGCTCTGCTATAGTTGCTGCCACATTGTTCGGGGGCATGTGCTTTCCCCTCTCCCCCTCCTCCCTGTGGTAATCCTATTGCATCTACGAGAAATGGAAACAAGAATACCCATCGATGTGTTGTCCACCATGCATGGTACTCCTCCATACACCCCACATCATCTGAGTCTATCGGCTCTATCGCCACGTCTACCTCATCTAGCCCAGGAGGTACTAGCTTCTCTCCTGTGGGCCCTGGTCTAGCTTTGACCCTCCTCGGTGCTCTAATAGCTCTCAACCACACATATGGCTCTAGGGGTACATCCTGATCCATGCCAAACTGTCGTGATACCCTCTCTACCTAGAATAACTCGACCACTCATGGGAAATGATCCTCTAACCACATGGTCCTCCGTATGCACCGCATACTCTACAACATCCTTTGGCCATCCTCCATACTCTCGGTATGGCATCCATATCACTGCCTCATACCCCATCAGACCTATCAATGATCTATAGGTATCAATATCCATCTTACGCCAACGCACACCAACCCACCTCCTAGAAAATATATCTGGCCTAGCCCACTCTGCTCGTGGACCACCAACTGGCCTCAATACTGCTATATGCTCATAGGCCCATACATGCAATAGTGTAGTAGCTCCTATCCCACCTCCATGCTCCTCCTGAGTAAATATGTATAAATCTCTATACAGGTGGGCCAACACACATTGTGCCCACACATATCTAGTACTATCCTCCTCTATCTGGTGGAAATATATCATGCATCTTATACAAGATGCCCACACCACCTCCCTCTACTGCAATAGATGAAGCAATAACCATGGCTATGAACTTCCAAAGCACAAAACCCCTGACCTCAAAATAACATCCAAACTAATATGGGCCTCCGAAGGTACTCGAGTCCCCACAAAATACCATCTAGTGGCTCACATCTATCTCTCCATATCCTCCAACGGCATGACCTGTACTCTCTCCCCAACAACTGGTAATCGCAGTATGTGATACACATCCTCCAATGTGACTGTCATCTCACCTATAGGAAACCAAAAAGTAAAGTATCCACACACCACCTCTCACATAAGGCTGTCAACATAGGCATATTATGGGGCACATCCCCATCCATGTGCTATGTGCCACATGCCGACATGGTCCATAACATCCCAATCATCATCTGACACACCCAACCCAAGCAATGTACTCAAGTGACGACCACCACAAACTCCCTCGAGTGAATATCCCTCTACACAACACAAAAAAACAACCAAACACAGTCATTAGAACACTATACAAACCCATATACACTCACTTATCACATTACTACACAATAAAAAGCACATTTACACCACTCTAGATAAAATACACACCCTCTAAACTAGGGTTCCTAGAAGCAGGACTAGGGCACTCAGGAGCAGGACACCAGCGCCCAGGTCTGGGCACTCCTTTCTTGAAGGCCACTAACACCTTCACTGCTATTGTCCAGGTCTAAAACGTTGAGAAAATTACAAATAACAATTTTGTAAAAAATCAATAAAAACGACTACTACACACATTTTTGAAATAACAGTGCACTTACCAACTCCATCATCGTACATGATGCTACGGCGGTCGCCACCATCTCAAATCGGCTAGGTCGTGTTGCTCTCACTTGTGACATCCTTACACACTCAGAGCTCACTCTCACACTCACAAAAAAAAACAAATGAAGTGACTAATAAATTTTTCACCTTACTATTTACAGTTACTTTTACCCACCCTTTTATAGTCATTATTTTGTGATCATTTTCTCAACTAATACACACACCACATGATTTTTGTCATATCTTGCACATTTTTACTCTGATTTACACCCCATTTATGGAATTATTTTTATAATTCCACCTACCATCATATCATACACATGACACACACATTATCTCTCCTCTACATTGTCTTTCACTCAATATATACACATTTTGGCGATATTTATCATACACTATCTATTTCGTGCTTACTTTCAGCTCAACGTTCATTCTTATCATCACTTCCCCTTTCACCAAAAGGGGGGCATACAATTGGGGTCATCCTATAATTCCCCTTACACTACTATGTGATCAATCAACACTACTAATTCATCATTTTCAAACATTTACTAATGCACCATGCGATATTTCATCACTTCCCCCTAATGACCTAACTTGGGGGCAACAAACATACAATGTCTCTATGTGATATCTCATCAATTTCCATCAACTTCCCCCTAATGACCTAACCTGGGGGAAAAAAACATAAAATATTTTCCATGCAATATTTCATCAATTTCTATCGATTCCCCCTAATGACCTAACCTGTGGGGCAACTAGCATAAAATCTCTCTATGAGTAACCAATCAAAACAATCAATCAATCCATCAAATGCATTCAAGTTTCTAACAATCAAAATCATACCATTCAATCATATACAATACAACACATTTGACCTCCCAGATGACCTAACTTGGGAGTTACATTTATTACTTTCCCAGATGACCTAACTTGGGAATTTATTCTATACATTTCGCATTTGCTTCCAGATGACCTAACTTGGAAGCCATCATACATTTCATGTTTGCTTCCAGATGACCTAACTTGGAAGCCATCACATTGTGGTGACACCCATGGAGTGGGGGAAAGAGTTCCTTTCCTATACCACTCCTATATGGGTCAAGTGATTTGATCGAATTATTTGGATCCAAAAACCACAAAGAGTTTGATCTGAGTCCATCTGCAGTGGCTAGATCTTGAGGATGTAGTTAAAGGTTGGAGAATAACACACCTTTCTCCCTACACTCTTCCTCTGGCGGTAGGATGCCCAAATCCTCTAGTCAATTTTTCATACACATGCAATTGGGTTGGGAACTGATCACTCCCTACCCCATCATATCGTCATCATACAACATTTGAAATCATCAATCATCCAATATCAAAATCATCACTCTCATTTAGTGAACTTCATTGCGATGTTACCTCTCTCGCTATGTTGCATGGATCAACATGTTGATCCATGGTTTGGCACGCTATATGGTTCTTTGGAAACATTTTCTACCACATCTGTACATGTTCTACTACAACATGGGATTCTCTAGATTTCTCTCAGGTACACATCTCTAACTACTTTATGTTACCGAGCTTTTGCTCACCAACATAAAGTGGGGGAAAATGTAGTCACAAAATCACGCACTTACTACTATAATTATACCACCAAGTATGTTGTTTTATATATGGATCTTGCGTAAGAAAAGTATTCACTAATGACCCATCCCCTAGTCTTGTCATCAGTTTAGTTGGTCTTTTTCATTTGTTTTTCTTGCATAGTTTTATCCTCACTCACTTACTTACACAGTTCGATCATCTCTCAGGGAGTCTTAGCTGTCATTATTCACTCAGTTTTCATCTCTAGTCTTTGACTAGGGTGCCTAGGAAGGGATTAGGGCACCCTGGTCCTCATTTCTAGGCACCCTGGTCCCAGTCACACTTGGTTCTCATTTAGATGTTCGAGGTCAGTCTTTATGATTTTCCCTCCCATTCCCCTAGGTACTAGTCAGCATGTCGGGTCATTAGTGTCAAAATTTGAGCAAGAGATCCCTATATAAACACAACATACATACTACCTTATGGGTGGACTATTTCTACTAAGGGATAGTTATCTACATAGAGCAAGGGACTGCATTTGGCACTATTTGCATCACACACTGCATAGGAAAGGGAAGTCTTCTATTCCATCCACCATTTTGCATTTTATCTAGCTATTGCCCCATATCTCTACATCATTGGCACTAGGGCATCCTAGGCACATTATTGCACACACAATCACATAGAACTACATTGGGTATGAGATGTAGTGCAATGCTTAGTTGTAAGACCACCATTGTGGCTGGTAAGGACAGTCCGACCCCTTCATATGCATCTTTATTTTTTTAGGGTTTGATGCTTTGTGTGGGGTTTTGCAGGTGATTCTTCATTGTAAGGTTCACTACGTCATCAACAAAGCTAGTGTGACATTAACACTACAAAAGGTAAATTATTGCAAAGACCTAACGACCTTTCCAGGATCAGGTTTTGAGTTATTCTGTATAACTAGGGCACCTACATTTTAGACTAGGGTACCCTAGGTTCCCTAATCCTTCCCTAGGCACCCCAATCTTGCCAGATCTGCCCCTACTGCAACTTTCTAAGGTGTACTGTAACACTCTGTTCCGTATGTTCATCATCTCGGTCAGTCCCAGATCACTGCAAGGTAAGTGCATATCAAGTTAGTACCTTTTTCATCTCATTTAATTTCATTTAAAATATGAAATAAAATTATCTATCATTTATATTTCAATATATTTCAGTTATTACATTGATGTACTTCTTAGATTAAATCTAAAATTCAGATTTTAGTTAATCCCCTGGGCGCTAGTGACTAAATTTGAGCACTGGTGTTCACATAAATGCTTAGGTTTTGATCTTTTTTATACAGGAGGAGATTCATTGTTGATCCTTGTTTGTTGCTCTAGTCTCACTTCAATATCACTAATTGTACTTGTAACCTACAAAATAAATGTCTAGCTGCACATATGCATAACCCACATCAAATCCTAGTAATAAAGCTGCAGTATGTGGAGTTGTACTGACCCTGACGGTCACCCAAACAATGAACTTAGTACCGAGTGTTGCACTACATTTCAGAATCCATGTAGTTCTCTATGAATGTGTGTGTAATGATGCCCTAAGGTGCTCTTGTGTAAGTTGCACAATGACAACAAGCTAGATCTAGAGTGTAGAAAATGTATAGAATATGTGAGATGAAATATAATAGACTTCCCCTCCTATGTTGTGTATGTGGAAGAATGTAGTCCTTGTCCCTTGAGTGAATGTGCTAGATGGATGCTTTGTAATTCTCTTGTTCCTTTGGATGCAAGATTGGGTGACAACAGATCATGCTAGTGTTTGGCCCTTCATTTAGGAGCTATAACTATGTATATTTATGATTCCCTTATTTAAATTTTGTAATTGACAGCTAAAAGGCTTACCCAAAGTTGTAAAAGATGACCCAAAAGTAAAAGAGACCCAAAAGAGTAAGAATAAAGTAAAAGAGGGTCAGGAGTGTCTGAGCACTTCTGTCCTAAATGGGCATTAGTGTTCGAGGCCATAAAAGATAAATTAGTTAAATACCAATAGGTTTGTATGGTGTTTAAGGTCGATAAAAGTATAAAATACAAAGAAAAAGGCCAAAACGACATTGTTAATTACTAGTTTTCTTTCTTAGGAATTGGGTATATATTAGTATGCTCTAAGACCTGGAAATGTACCCAAGTGCATGGATTTTGTGTCTACATTTTCCCCCCACTTTATGTTGTTGAGTGAATACTTGATAGCATAAAGTAGATATAAGATGCATACCTTGTAATCATGTAGAGAAGAGTGTAGGTGATTTAATTTAATTTGAATTAAATCTATATTTCAAAGTAACTATTGTAATAACTTATGTATAAATGCCAATATATAGTAAGATATAGACAATAAAACATTTGCGGTATGAAACCCCAAGCAAAAAGGAGAGATATGAGGACTTAGTTGATTTTTAGGCAAACGGGAAGTGACATGGGCAGGAAAAAGTGCTAAACAGACTGTAGATAGCATTGTTGATGCTCACTGTAAATTATGGAACTCAGAAACAACACAAGACAAGGGCACCCGCAGGAGGGCAAAGGCGCTTGGGCGCTACTGACTAGATCTGGGCATTGGTGGCCGTGTAAATGCTTTCGAATTGATTTATTGTGTGTCGCAAGGGTTTTGTTGTTGGTTCATGCCTGTCACTTGATATTCACTCTTTGATTTCTGAAGATACATGTAACCTGCAAAACAAAATATCTACCTACACATGTCCACAAACCACATCAAATGTAATAAAAAAGATATAGAATGTGGATTCATATTGACCCCGACGATCACCCGAAGAGTGAACTTACTTACAAGGACTGTAATACATTTCATACCCCATGTAGTTCTTTTGTGTGTGTAGAAATGATGTCCTAGGATGCTTTCGTGCAAGTTGCACCAATGATAGCAGGCTAGATCTAGAATATAGATGATGTATAGTATGTGTGGATGGAATAGAATAGACTTCCCCCTCCTATGTTGTGTATGCAGAAGTATGCAACCTTTTCCCTTGAATGGATGTGCTAGGTGGATGACTTAAATTGATTTTATGCCTTTGGATGCAAGTTTAGGTGATAACTTGTAATGCTTAGTGTTTGGTTCTAATTTTTGAGAAGTAACTAAGTATATATATGATTCCCTTGTTTGAATTTCATAATTAACAACTGGAAGGTCGACCCATAAGTGAAAAAAATATGCCCAAAAGATAAAAGAGACCCAAAAAAACTCAATACGTATTTTATTCGTAAATTGAACATTTTCTCTTTTCTTGCAAGAACCAAACAGTTTTCTTGATTGACATGTTCTTATATTTTGGGAATTTATTTGGTTGGTGCACTAACATGTGATTTTTTTTTTAATTTTTGCACTAACTATGGGTATTTAGCCATTTTATTTTCTTAGTCTTAAATTTGTTTATCAAGTTTAAAGTTTTATATAACCTAGCCCAAGGCTTGGAGATTTTTCCACTTTGCATTTGAAATGGATTGTTACATTGGTTCTAAGGGCGTAATGTGTTGGAATAGGGTCATGGGATTCACCATGGAGTGGTGGAACCTATGGACCCGCTTCGTTGTATGGGGGTACGCCCCAAGGAGTTACAGATAACTAGCGGGTTGTTGAACCACAAGTTATTATGTCACTTGGGTTAGAGGTATTTGGACTCTATGTGCCTAGGGCCATAGGGTGACCAGCCTCTTTTGGGGAGCGAAAAGGAAAATTTATCTTTATTTTATTATTTGAGGGAGGCATAAGAGACTTGAGGGAGCCATAAGAGATTTTGCTGTGGGTGTGATTGATGCTTTGGGAGGTATATGGAGTTGTGTTGTGATGTTTTGGGAGGTGCATGAGTTGTTTTATGATGCTTTTGGAGGTATATGGAGATTTTTTTGTGATGCTGGGAGGTATATGAGTTGTATTGTTATGGGAGAGGTATATGGAGTTTTTTTGTGATGTTTTTCGAGGTGTATGGTGTTGGTGTTATGATTTATGTGTACTCTTGTGAGTCCAGTTGTGTTTTGTGATGTTGAGGATTGATGCTCCTCATTTTTGGTGGGATGTTGTTTCCATCTTGACCCTATATAGCTACAGTTATGGTTTTGAGTTGTGTGAAACCCCTGTATGTGTACATGTTGGGAATTCCATGTTGTTGTAGTCTTCTTATGTTATGAGTACTACTTGTGTCAGAAGCATGTGTGACAAGTACTATGTTGTGAGGGTTATGTATGTTCTTTCCATGGTTCAGGTTGAGTTCTTGTGATGTGATATAGTCGTGAAGTATGTAGTAATGATGTCTTGTCCATGAGGTGTTGTGTTTTTATTCACCATGATGTGGTATTGTGATGTCAGTTCTGTTGGGCACCCACAACATAAGACAATTAAAATTCTAAACAATGAATATTAAGAGTTGAGATTAAGAAATACTTGTAAAGGAAAAGACTAAGTAGTATAAAGTAAAATATAACTAACTACCAATCTTCACAGAACATTAAAATTTAAGATATTGCCAAATATAGTTTTCCTTGTGGTCGTATTATAATGACAGTTGTTTTGTTAAATGACATGTGTCATTATTGACTTTCTTGCCTACCTACCCTTCAAGCTTCGGTGTTGTGTCGCATCGAGGAAGATGCTCTTATAAGGGGAGGGATAATGTAGTGCCATCTATAAAATAAAATTAAAATAAAATTTAAAAAATAATTAATTTGATATCAAGAAGTGTGTGAATGGCGTGGGTGAGTGGACTAGTAGATAATTACCGTGGAGGCTTATGAAGGTAAGTGTGCTGAAGGTCACATGGGTTTTTGACCAGTTTCAGACATTCACATCCTTGCAAAATAATATAAACACTTTGGATTCCTAGTACCAGTTAATAACCATTGATAAAACCTCATGGCAATCAGGCTAGATTTTCAGATGCCATTTTTGATAGTTACATCTACGTTCGAGAACCTTGAATGAACATAAGTGTTATGGTGGTCATCATTTGCAATGTTACCTATGCACAAAATGGAATTGATGAAGGCATTGGTTGCAATGATATTCTCAACAATGTGAAGATATCTCATTTAGAGGTTTTAAAATGTTGATTTTGGTTGTCATAAAAAAAGATGTGTTTTGTGTAACTGGGCAGCCATGATTGTATTGAAAGTGATTTGTTTATGAATTGTTATTCTTAATAAATAAATTTCAAGTAAAACACATATGGTTTGTGTAATTCCATTTAATGAAAGAGCGGCATCCAATGGAGGCATGTTGTTTCTCTGTACGTCTGCATTCTAGGGCATGCTACAAAATTGGTTTATTTTCAATTGGTCAATTGAAGGTAGCTCATCCTTTGAGAAAAAAAGCATGGGATTAGAAAGGATTGTTCATCCTTTTGTTCCTTTTGACACAACAAAATCAAGCCTTTGAATTTAACCATGTTTTGTGAGGAATCACCTCAGCTATCTCACAAACAAATGCACATAGAAGTGTTGGTATTTGCTCCTTGTATGCAAAAAACCATCTGCATTATTCATTTGAAACCACCAGTTGGTCTCATAAAAAAAAAGTAGGAATGAATTTTCCATTGGAAGGGATTTGTTTGAAGTTATGGGATATCCATATGATGGATTCTTATTTTTTCTGTAACCTGGAAACCAGAGCTATTTTTAACTCTATGATTTTCTTAGTGGCCTTGCCAAACTAGAGATTTGTTCTACGTCATGAATGTGGAGGTCTCTTGAGAAGGATTTAGTCATCTTTTTACAAAATTCAACATGTAGGTTATTTGTATTGTTATAGGAAAAGTGACTTATTTAATGTGAAGATCTCATCGGGATGTTCTGTATAATCAGCTGTGCATTTAAGATATTTTGGATAGTGTATTAGAAGCCATAACTTATGATGAGCCCCATGTTTCAGTACAAGTGGGTTGTTGTTATATGGAATATGCTCAGTTTAGGATCCAAAACTTGGGGCATTTCCAATCATTTGAAGAAACTTCTGGCACCTGATTTGGCTCAAACTTTAGATTCCAAGGTTGCCAATGAATTTGACAACCTTGGGGAAATAAAATTGAATTCTTTAAGTTTGACCACTGTTGGTTTTACTAAAAATGAGATTTTGAAAGATCTTTGGGATGAGGTTGAGTGCAAAATAGAATAGCTTAGGGCCATGCAACAACTATTTGGCATAATTCCTAAAAGAGATGTCTCAATAGATCAAAGTGAACCTTTGATTTCCCTCATTCAATTTTTGGTTATTCATAGGCATGGTTCCTTCTCTCCTTATCTTTATAATTTTCGTAATTTGGTTCTTCATTTGCAATCTATTAGAAACATTTTAAACTATGAATAATTTCAAATTATATATGTTTAAAAACTTAAATAGTTTAAAACAATAAAACCCCACCTTGTGTTTTTTGAAATTGTTCACCATTTGAACATAATGTGGTTGTGGCACCATAACCTCATATGATGCAACTTAGGTTTCCTAACCAAACAGGTGCTCATGTACCCATTTTTATTGAAAAGTTAGAGTTTCATCAACTGTAAATATGCAACCTTTCACTTTACTTGCAAATTTGGATAAATCACCATTTTCAGAGACTTACAAATAACCTTCATAACCTCATAAAAGGAGAGGTCAAACGTCGTATGTGTTCCTTGATATGTGAGAGTCACTTTAAGCTTTAATTGACCCTTTGACTGATTTCTGTACTCTTTTTTCGCCGCTTTCTAGGAGCCCTATTACTCTATTTTTGTACTTCCAAAGGAAGCTCTTAAAATTGAAAAAAGTTGGCTTTTGTATCGACCCACAGTTTGATTCCTAAACAATAAAATGCTTATCCGACTTCGCAAACCTCTAGTATTTTTACTAGACTATTTCCTGGAACCTTCATTTTAGGGAAAATTATATTCTTCTTGTTAGTTTGGCAAAGGAATTTTATAGGCCTCTATCATAGTTTTTGACTAGGTCAAAACTGACCAATTATGACTGTGGCTCCAGAAAACCCGTCGCCGTTTGAAAACCGTTTGTAGTTCTCAGTCCCATCGACTCTGAAAATTATCCATATATAGGGAAACATGTAAGAAATTTATCATTGCACGTTCATCCATCGAACATTAGTTTTTGAGGTGGTTTTCTGATCCCTTGAGCTAACTTTTGATCATTTATAACAGGCCAATTACGACCGATGGCCTTGGAAAACTGGCCACCAATTGTAAACCATTCGCTAGTTCTGAATCCCATCAGTTTCCTATGAATTCTTTGTGTATAGGAGGACACGTAGAAACTTACCCATGGTGTGTTTTCTCATCAGAGGACAACATTTGAAAGTGGTTTCTTCACCTCCGAGCCTTTATTGAATGTTTTTGCAACTAGTAGGAAAACGTAAAAAGAAAGTTGTAGGACCCCTGTCAGGTTGCCAAACCATCATGGAAACTTTTTGACACTTGTAAATAACTTCTTGAAACTCTACTATGTGACTGTTGTGTGAAATTGAACTTTTGGAAAAATAGTGTTTCTCTCTCTTCCCTATTTCTTTCTCTCTCCTTGGTTAAGAAATGAAGTGAAATGAAATGAAATAAATATGTGTCTCTAACCTTCTCCTTTCAAATGCAAATTATTAATGTTATTATGTAAATGAGAAACTAAAAATGTTAATTATGCTAGATTTGGGTGGATGTCATGCCAGCGATTTATCATTGATTTCATGCTCACATGGCTTTGTAGGGTGGAAGTGAGATGGCGAAAAGGCGTGGTGTAATTCATTGTTTATTATTGTAATTTATATAGGTTATTGAAAAATGTATATATGTGTAATGTATTTACATGTTAAAGAAATTTATATTTGAAATTTGGTAATATGTATGAGATGCTAGTTTTAGGAATGCCTTGGGAAATGTGCATTTAATCATGGGTACCATTTTGATTTAGATTTGCATATGGAAAAAGTTGGATATGTTAAATGAATTTGAATGTAATATCTTGTAGTGCATTTCCAGTGTGCAATAGTTGATTAATTAATTGGTGTGTTGTGTTCTTTACCTTGAAAATGCAATAAAGAAATCTAAGCGAATTAGTCAACCCTAGTACAAAATTTGTGTATAACTAACCCTCTTGTGTTATTCTTTTTGCATAGAAAACTGAAACCTTAGAATGAACTTAAACATGTATGCTCGATGGCACCTTCTATCTTAACTAAATAAGAACCCTAGTTGAGTTACCATCATAGCCTGTATGTTTAGAGACATCGTCATGAAACCATCAGTTAAGAATGACTTGATCAAACATTATCTATAGTAAGTGGTTCCCTTCCAGGATTGGTTATCATGTGTGTAGTAAGAAGAATATATTCTCTTCAGGTCCAACTTACGTGTTAGGTGACAAAGATCACCAACTACTCTTGAAAGTAACCTTTAGCATATGGGATGAAGTTATTATCTAATGAAGTTAATGCTTTAAAAGATTGTTTCACAACTAAAATTTATTGTACCCTCATTAGTTCTCTCATTCTAGCCAACTATGTTGTGTAACCCTGCAAGATATGGAGTAAGTAGAGCTAACACCTCTTTAGTATCCTAGTTGACTACCAAGTTAGATCTAGAAATTCTCTTCATCATTGAATGAATTCCTTGTGGGTAGAAAATGGTAAGTAACTCCTTATAAATGAAATTGATTTGAAATATGTTGACTTAAGAGAAACCAAGAAACTAAAAACTTGGTTCCATAATCCCTTGTTATGCCTTTTATGACATTAGAAATAAAATAAATTTCTCTTGCAGAATCGTGAAATGTGAAAACATGGGATCTTACTTTGAAAACAAATCTTGTGGTTCGTGTGTAGTTCTAAAGTTTCCAATCATGTACTTCTTCTAGATGTTAGACAAATACTTCTGTAACTCCTTTTGTTATAAAACAATGTGATTAATGAGACCATAGTGCAATGTAAGAGTAAAGCATATAAGGGTAAAACGAGATTAGAGGTTAGGAATAATGTCACTCTTGGAGTCCTTATAACTAAATTAGGCATTTTATTGTTTTAAAAGGAATATGAAATGCCCTTAGTTAGATCAAAATTCGAGGAAACAAAAGATATATATAAACCTAAATAGAAGCCTTGATGTGGAAATTATGAATGGATTCGACAAGTTATTGAACTATATCAACTATGACAGGGAAATAAATATTCCGTGATCGAAGAATGTTTATGGAATATATATATATATATATATATCTTGAATCTAAATCTCCCTTAATCCTAATATTTCTTTCTTGACTTCACGTCAGACTCACTTGTGTTGAAAAGGTAAAATCTAAACATTGAATAAATGTTTGGAAATCATAAGCTTAACATAAGAATGAGAGAATTAGGAACTTTGTGTGCAATTTGAAATATGGAAAATACTTATGTAAATTATGGAGATTGTCGTAAGGGATAAAGAGCCAACTTAAATGGTCGAACTATAAGTTGAATGTGAAATGAATTTAAGAATCTATAGGTAGAAAATGGATAAAATTATCCTTATATAGAAATGTTCTTGGAATGTTTATCGTAACTAAGATGTAATCATGGTAATGATGTGTTGTGGGATTGCTAATCCTCGAGTCCCTTTCTTTTGGTTAGGTCATCACTAGTAATTAATTGGGAATAAACCTTTTTTACAAAGTTTTGCAAAGTTTGATTTACAAGTAGTTAGTTGATTTACAAGCATTTTGTGATCATTAACCATATTTTTATGACATTGTGAATCTTTTTGAACTACTAACCATTTGTGTGAAGGACCTAAAACACTTGTCAAAGAAAGGAGGGCTCTCTTCAAACCATTTTTCTAACATTCACGTGTGCTTGTAGGTTGCCAACAGGAGTGGTCAAAACCAAATTACTTAATCCAAAAGATTAAAAAATACACCACACATATTCAAAACACTATTATAGGTTTTAGGTTAAGAGCTAAAACTCAGTCCATTCAACTAGGACATAACCTCTTTGGCATAATCCTTAAGCTACAACAAAGAGGGGTGGTTCTAGGAACCCTAAAGTAGTTCACGCAAGAGGGAACCTTGTGAACAAAACAGGAAAGTGCTCCACACTACCGACTTGATTAGTACGCCTTGGTGAGATTAGAGTCAAAGATATCTGTATCGCAACCCCAGTGAAAGTATAACTGAATGCACTTTGGTGCTCATTATACTGAAGGGGGTAAAGTAAATATGAGATACTCCTTTGTCAGTGAAACCTTTGGGTAAATCGAGCTCGCTCTAGATATCTTGTGACACCTAGAGAGAGAACCACATAGGAAGCATGTCGGCTTGGAGCCATTCTTTTTGTCTTAGTTGTTATACTTGAGAGCTCTCACAAAGTGAAAACTTTGTTGGATTCAAACTCTTGTTTTTCAAACAAGGGAAAGAATCTCTTAAAGTTGAAACCACGTGATTTTCATCACGAAACCTATGACGTTTTATTTTGTCCTAGTTTTTCACTTGTTCTAAGACAAGGCGAAACTCTGCCAAAATAACACCAAGTTTATTTCAACACCACTTGGTCTACACCCTTGTTTTCTTGTTGCCCATTTTTGAGACAAAAGGAAACAAATATACACGGATACCACTAGATATCACATGTCCACCACTTTTGTATTCTACTTGCGCAACTAGGTTGCAATGTCGGAGCACAAGTGTTGAAAGTGTGCATGGTACGTACTCATGATCTAGTAGGCCCCCTTGTCTCAAAAACCCATATTTGAGACTTATTATCATTCTAGTTAGGTGGTTTCATCATTGTCTTCTTTTGAGTTGTTACGCTGCCCACATTGTAGCCATACAATTGTGATATTTACATCTTGTTTCCATTGTGAAACTTGGCCTAAATCTCTATATTGTAGTGTTACGCTGCTTGCACACATAGTAATAATTCCTTGGTATACTTAGACATAGTTTTTACATTCCTAGCATTGTCTTGAGTTTTGAGAGTGTTGAGGTTACGTTGTTAGCATCATGATAGCATCATTTTGATACTAAAATATTGCTTTCTTACAAGGCTTGATTGACGTGTCCAAATAGTGTCGTTACACTGCTCACATTGTATCTTCCATTTTACAGAAGACTTAGACATTGTTAGTGTCCAGAAACTGGTTTTTAGTATATCTTGTTAGAAGATCATGTCAACATTCTCTTATCATTTAGGTCTTGTTTCTTGCAAACTTGACCTAATGGTAATATTGTATTGTCACTATTTGGTTCTTGAAACCTATCTAGACAAATCTTAGGGAGTAAACTATTTGGTGTGACTGTGATTTGAGCATTGTACTTCATTGTATTATTCTTAAGGAAAACTTGTGTATATATTACCTTGTTAGGGTAGATCATCCTTTATTCATTATCCTAGGGTTCACATTGAGTAATTGGATTCGTGGCTATTCTATAGTCACCATTCTTTAGTTGTGACAACTTAAGCGTCGTTACCTTTCACGTTGCCAAACCCCTATTAAATCTACCTAGGGTCCAATCCCTTTGTTTTTTCCTAATTTCATTGTAGTACTTCTACACATTTGTCAAACCTTAGCAAAAACATCCCTTATCAAGCAACTCTTGCATCGAATTGAACATAGGAAAAGAGTTTTCCCTTGTGTCCTTTGTGTTTCCCAATTTTGATCAAACATTTTGACATTTACAGCTACAACTTGTTGTCTAAACCTTGTTGATTTGTCAAAATTGTGTCATTGTGATACCTATTTTCCTTAGATTCTCTTTGGAAAAATCATGCTATCTAGGTCTAGGCATTTGCCAACAATGACTGACTATCGCATGACTCCTTATACGTACGACAATAGGGAACCCAACTTTCTACATTCCCATCAAAGGATGCCCATCATGACTAAGCCTCATTTGGTTCTTCATGCTAGAGAACCCATTTGGGTACCCTGTTCCCCACCTTCATCTCATAGTCGGTGGTATGGTTTGGACACTTCTGATCCAAATTATTATTCAAGTTCCTCCCACTCTTCTTCTGACTCTGATCCAAACTATTATTCTGATTCTTCAGATTCACCTCGATCTTCTAAAAATTCTCATCAGAGTTATTCATCTAATTCGACTCTTAAATCACAGTCCTCCCTTTCTTCAAGGACTCCCCTTATCAGTCACCTAAATGACATATTCATCCTTTGAAGATCCGTGTGGCCCCAAGATCTCATCACTCAAACATCTAATTTGGTTCTTGAGCCACGGTCCTCCCTTGCTTTGCAGGACCTCCCTTATTCACCGCCTCGACAACCTCCTCCTCCGTTGAAGATCTGGGCGACCCCAAATTCATCTAGGCCGACACCTACACCAATCTCCTAGTCGACACCTATGTCACATTCATCTAAGTCAAATCCCATAATGCACACTCATGTCACCAAGTCGACATCCCATGTCACAATCATCAAATTCGACACCTATGTCACAATCTTCTAAGTTGACTCCCATGTCGCAATCATCTAAGTCGATGCATACGTCGCAAACACCTCAGACGACTCCTATGTCACAATCATATGCTGATTTTCTACACGATCCTCATTGTTTCCCAAAAATATGCCATCTTCTAGGAAAACCTATGCCAATACCAATCAGCTATCTCAAAGCCATGTCTTCTTCTACTCACGAGACATCTAGATCCAAATCTACTTCATCTCTTGAGTCATCATCTTCTCAATCTTCCACACCAGTTGGACCCATTTCTTCTAGTCAACCTCCTATGGTCAAAGAACAAATACCCCTACCGATCGATTCATCTCAAGATGAGGAGATGATCACAGAATTCCTGGGGTTACACGATGGCATTCCCCTAGAGGATTACAATCAAGGATTTAATCTTGACTTTGATACGCTTGCGTATTGGGAAGAAGAAATTGATTCCTTTTGTTAGAAAATAGAGGAAGATCCTAAGACCATTGAGGAAGATCCTATCTTTTCTTCACATCCTTCTTTGCATAGCATGATTCCTCAATTACAATCTCACCTTGGGTCACCACCTGGTAGCCCATTGTCTTCTTCTATATGTGGGGCACCTCCAAGTAGCCCTTCATCATCTATGTGTGGCTCACCTCCTATTAGCCCATTTTCTTCTCATACATTGGGTCACCACCTGGTAGCCTCCTTCTATCATGGGGCTTCTATATGTGGGGCACCTCCAAGTAGCCCTTCATCATCTATGTGTGGCTCACCTCCTAGTAGCCCATTTTCTTCTATATGTGGCTCACCTCTAGGTAGCCCCTCTTCATCTATACTGGGGGCACATCCTAAAAGTCCCTCATCTTTGATTCTTGGGCCACATCCTAGTAGCCCATCATCTTCTATCTATGGGACACCACCAGGTAGTCCTTCATCTTCAATCTTAGGGCCACATCCTTGTAGTCCTTTATCTTCAGTCTATGGGACACCTCCTGGTAGCCCATCCTCTTCAATTCTTGGACCGTATCCATCACGTCGTTCTTCTATCAATGATTGTGGCAATCCCACCATCACTTTTCACATTAATTCTATTCTTCCACTTTCTTCTCCTGCTTTTTGAGATCAAACAAGTCATGTATCAACTTATCAGAAACCCAAACGGTTCCTTCATCCAACTAAGATTAAAAATTCCAAGAGCTCCAAAGCTCCCAACAATTCAAATGATCTTAAAGTTCAAAATCAAACACGATTCAAAAATGTACATCAACACACCCATCAAGTATGGCATAAAGTGCATAAACCTCTGGATAGGGAACTCAATATCCCACATACAAAATCAACATTTCATGATAAATCACAGTCATTTGTTGAGTATGAGCTCACCACGATCATTGAGATCAGGGATAATATGACTCTTGATAAGAAAACATGCCTAGTATTCCTTATCAAGGAAATTGCTAACATTGTTGTTGGATCTTATCATGCCAAGTGACCTTGTCAGTCCCACTTTTCAAAAAAGACAAAAATACAAAAAAAATGAGAAAACATTTCATCAAAAAAATATCAAAGGTAAACGAACACACATTGCAATCAAGTATTGCATACACATGGATGTTCTTTCTTCCCTTTCTTGCTCTTCTTCTGCAAGTCTTCCTACCATTTTCATCCCTTCGGTGATATTTTGGTTAGCCAATTCACACGCATTTTGTGACATTTATCTCTATGGTATCCATTTGGCCTTGGTCTTTCATCACCTTGGTAAATTAAAGAACGACTGACCTCATAGAGATCCTATCACAATCAACATCTAAAAAACTTGTTGCAAAGAAATTTTGGACATATTTGTTGACACTAGCCAATGTCATCATCACAATCACTTCCACCTCCTTCCATCAAGCCATCAGTGGTTCTTAACCCCTTGTCAAACAAGAGAGCTGAAATAAGTTTTCAGAAAGAAAAAAAATCAATCAAATCAAAAAGCCAAAGCTAAAAGCAAAAACAAATTGATATATAACTCTCTCTTGGGGTATTTCCAATAATCTCTACCGGGGCTATGGATGCCTGACTGGCAGTAGAGAAATGTTACGATTAGAATCAAATGCATCTTCAGTGGGGCTATGGACGCAAGGCTGGCAGTGGAGCAATGTATGACTCACCTTCCACAATCCATTCACAAAAAAAAAATCAACTTTGAAAAATAAATCATTCCTACACATTGGCTAGGGTGTCTTCACTTGTTGTCTATCAAATCTTCCCTCCAAGAGGTAATAAATTTCCATGTGCACACACTGGATCTCTATGAGCAAACAAGATTAGTATGTTACCAAGTGTCTTTTTTTGGACCTTGTTCAGACTCTTACTCTAGTTCGTATCTTGTCTCACGATTCGTGCCTTTAGCTAATCGCTTCTTCATCGTGAGGCTAATAAGCTACATTCACAACATTCATGTTGTTCTTCTAATTCATTCAAAACATCCTTTTGTATAATATTGCATTTTTTCCATGTTTGTGGACACCTTTGTCCCCTTCACAAAAATAATCTTCCACTTCTTTCTATCATGTGCTTCTTGGCTAGCTTACGCTGGGGGCATCCTTGCTCCTTCCTAGCACGTCATTGGGTTACATTCATCATCATGTTGAACCTATCTATATTGGCCCTAATCCAACTTCTGCACATGAAGAGTTTTCCTTTGAAAATTCCCATCTAACATTGGGGCATTTTTGCATCTTCACTTTCTTGCACATGTGCATGGCATTCTCCCCTTGTACATCCCATCTAACGCTGGGGCATCCACGTTTCTTTGTTTCATGTACATAGCTTCCGAAAACTTCTAAAAAATAAAAAATATTCAAATATGTTTCAAAAATAAAAAAAACATTCAAATATGTTTCAGAAAAACCCAAACAAATTGGTAAAACAATCAAAAACCCAAAAAAATGGTAAAATCATTAAAAATCCAAAAAATTACAAAAACTTAAAAAATTTCAAAAATTGGTAAACAACATGCATACAACTGAAGCTTGTATCACTTGCATTATCCTCAAACATTAAAATGTGTCTTATAAAAGCATCTTTCTACAGTTCTTGCTTGTTCTGGTCTCAAACGACTTGCGGATCATTGTGATCTACCTCCATTAACAAAAGCTCAACTGCATGCTATGTCGGTACTCCCGTGCAACAGTGAGTTGCCAGAGACTGTGTCATAGTGCATGAAAGCTTTTCCATGGGACTACTTGTGTCCTTAGTTTTCCCCTCGCATGTGTTATTGCTTGGGGCACCATTTTTAACCCTTGTCGTTACAACACAAACATTTGGGAACTGCAGCTTGATAACAAAAACATTGGTGCAACTGTCTTAAACGTTGTTTGTTTGAGTATATGTGATTATACTTGTTTCTCTATTAGGTTAGCTGGTTTACTTTCTCGTATTGCATTGCATTTTGTATGTTGCATGGAGTTAAATATCATTTTACTTTCTCGTATTGCATTGCATAATGTATGTTGCATGGAGTTACGTATTTTTAGCAGTAAACAATTGTTAGTAATTTAGCTTTTCATGTTATCTTACACTTTTGTTTATTTTAAATAAAGGCCGATGATGTAGACCTAGGGGCAAAATGATATAAACAGGTTGCTTATTGAAAGGTTGGATGCAAAGATTGGGCTTGTCCTATATTCTCCATTAATCATTTCTTATCACTTATCATTTATTACCACTACTAATTTTTCTTCCAAATCACTTGGGGCAATAAACAACCATGTTTATCCCTATCCTTATTTTCTTCTCAGTATCCAAAGGTTTCATGCCCATTCTAACCTATTTTCTTCTATCCATTTCAATCATATTTTCGATCGTCGATTGACTTCTTCTATCACCCCATCGACACTCGAGGGGGCATCCTTCATCCTGCTAATTTTTCTTCAAAAATTTACTTGTTTATGCTTGTCTACTATATTTGAAGTGAAGTCACTAACTTCACCTCAAACAGGGGCAAATGTAGACACCTAAATTCCACTTTTGCAATCTTATTGCCAAAACGCACACAAATCACTCTCATTCTTGCCAATTCCGTTATAATTAGTGATTTTGCTAATTAACTAACATTTTCCCACTTTCTAGTTAATTAACTAATGCTTTGTTGATTATCCACCCTTTTCCACATTCAGGATGCCAATTTACGTCAAATCATAAGTTGTTATCCTCTTCAAAACAACAATTAGCGTTATTAGCTAATTAAGCCTATTTTGCCCTTGATTTGGTCAATATACCCTAATATTGGCTCAAACCCCTCTTATGACCACTCAAAATCACCCCATTCACCTCCACAACATCTCAGCAAGCTTCAAAATCTTATCCTAGCCTTCCTAGTTGACTATCTAAACGCATTAAGTTCCTCACCTCCATAATCACTTGGTGAGGGTTTACAAATAATTGTGACCTTAGTCATAGGCTTACATTCATCATTAGCAATCCTTCTATCATGCGATATTACTAGGTTAGTGACATATGCATTTAGGCTAAATGGTCACCTAATTCCTTCATCTTGTAGTGGTATACATTCTTTAGGCTACATCATCACTCCCTCTGATTCATCTCATGATAAGATATACAATTTAGGATATATCATCACTCCTTGCTTGATCATCTTGTCATTATATACGCTTCAATAGGGTCACAGGAGAGGTATCACATTCACTATAGGTCACATATCATCACTACAGATACACATTCATCACAATGCATTGAGACACAACACACATTTTGACCATTTCACGATGTTGCACTCTCGTTTACGGTTCATTCTTGATGTTGAGGGGGAAAACTAGATGAACCTCACTGCATACACTTCCATTCACTCGGGGGGCACTAAGATCCTATCATCCATATTGCATTCCATTCCATCCATCTATAACATGTTGCATATCTTGGTGGCTTTTTAGCTAGGTTGCTTACATTTACTTGTTCATGTTCACTTTATTACACATGCTAGATAGATCTCTCATATGTCATTATTTTACCATACACACATGTGAATTTCACTTCACCTTTTCTAGTTGTGATCATCAGATACATGTCTTTTACATGCAAAATACGGATGTCTCATCTTCCTACCCATCACTACAATGGTTGTTGAGGGGGCATCCAAATTCGTACACTACAGGTGTTATTAGTTTCATTTTGTACTTAGCACTTAACATTACATTGGTATACATTTTTGACATATGGGTTATCTTTCTAACATGCTAATGGTTGCTTCATGTGCAACATTTGTTTGCTAGGATTATTTTCTTCCATGGTATCTGTTGTTTGTACTTGTTTGTTTGAGTTTGTTTTTATTGTATGTGGGCCTTGCCCTTTGTTTCGTGTGCACAATTATTTGTTTTATGTGGCCATATGGCCTTGAGTGTCTTGTGACATCATGAGTGATGTCCCATGTTTGCAACCCACTTTGGTACTCACTTTAATTCTTCTTGTGTTTACATTAAACATTTCTTGGTAGCTTTTACATTGTTTGTGTAGCTTACACTTGTCTTTACATGCATGTTTGTTTCATACTAACACTTGTATAATTTCTATTGTACCCAACTTGTTTGTGTGTGCCTTGATTTCTACCAAGACACATCTCCCTTCCCCCTATGCATGGACCAAAGTGCACATTTTATGTGTTTGGTCCTCTTTTAGGGCCACATTCTCCTATCAACGATGGCGCATGCACCCCCAAAGAGGGTGAATCATTTGGGGTTTTACACACTACACAACGCTTCTACACCAACATAGTTTAGTGCAGTTTCAACATCCCTTGACATTGTGGGTTATATAGCGAGTGGGTTTCAGACCATGATCTACAAACCCCATGACACAACTATTTTACAGGACATAGTTGTCCTTAGCAATTTCTGGGAGCAGTTACATGGTTAGAGGAAATAATGGATTTCCTCTCTACACTACTTTGGCCAGTGGCATCAATCGCCCAAAAAACTAGGCAACAAAGATCTCTTCACACATCTTCAGGGAAGTAGTTAAAGGTTGGAGAATAGTGTAGAATTTCTCCCTACATTTCTTTAGGCATAATGGCGTGAGATCACCCAAAAAATTTTCCAGGACATTTAGGATCCTTTCTTACACCCTTTTTCTCATCACATGGATCAGGTGCACATGTTCCTTTTTCATTTTGTACTTTTCATACATTTACATCTTTTATTTACATATACATGTCTTTTATTTTTTTTGACATTATACATGTGTATTTGACTACTTGATCATCTTCTCCTTTTAGTGTCCGACTGTATGAGAAGTAAGTTAGTCAACAACAATACAACAAATGGTCATTAATGCATGTAACAACATTTTGTGCACACAAAGTCATACTAACCATGCAGGTACATTACACACATTGGCAACTACACATTTTTCCACCCTAGGTTCACTCTCATCACTTTTTACACTTTTTTTACATCTTTAGTTTCCACGCTCCATATTTTTTCATTCCACGCGATTTGTCTAGTCCTTCGATAATGCTTTCTACATCACTCTACATGGATTATCAGGTACACATCTCTATTAACTTTATGTTACCAAGCTGGATCCACTCACCAACATAAAGTGTGGGAAAATGTAGACACAAAATCATGCACTTTAGGTATTATTTAGTCCTGGTCTCATACTACTATTCATATGGTTTTTGAGTGAAGAAAGTACTAATTAACCCATGTCTTTGGCCATTTTACTTTGCTTTTTGTCATTACTTTCTTGACCTTCACACACATACTTGCCCAGTTATTTTTGTCATTTTACGTTTTTACCTCTGACTGGGGCACCCAGGCTAGGACTAGGGCGCCTGTAGGCCCCCTGGTCCCAGTTGGGGCACCCTGATCCTCTTTGCACTTTCTCTGCCACTTTTTGGGCACTTTCTAGCTGTTTGAGCATTTCTATATTTTTTGGTGGTTGGCCTTTTCAGGGTTAATTACAAAATTAGAACAAGAGAACCATATAAATATAAAGTTATGTGACCATAATGAAGGACCAAGCACTAAGCACTACTATCATCACCTAAGGTTGCATCCATCAAAGGCTCCATTTGCATCCATCTAGCTCCATCACAAGGCACACAGGTTAGTTCATCTGCATCACACTGCATAGGAGGGAGTTTATTCTATTCCATCCACCATTTTATTACATTTATACACATAGCTTATTGCTCACTACTTTCACAAAGTGTGACTGGCAAAAGAGCACCTAGGGCATGATTGCACACACACACACATAAAACTACATTGGGTCTGAGATGTAGTGCAATGCTCAGTTAGTAAGTCCACCATTGTGGCCATTGAGGACAGTCTGACCCCTTCATATGCATCTTTCTTTTTTAGGGATTTGATGCTATTCTTGGGGTTTTACAGGTCTCATTCTTCATCATTGAAGAGTATTGAAGTGCATTTGGCACAGTGATCATCAACAAATTTAGTGCGACAAGACAATTAGAGAACATAAAAAACATCTAGTAACCCTCAGAGGAGGTTTTTAGACTTCCTGCACATAACCAAGGGTGCCCATAACTCAGACTAGGGCACACGGTGCCTTGATCCTCTCTTCTAAGCCCCAGTCCAGCTCAAAGATCTCAGATCTACAAGACTTTTCTCAGGCCACGTCTATATGAGGGTCATTTCCTCCTTTTTCCTGGTTCAACTCTGCGACACATCTTCTACAGAATTTCACAAATCAACTAAGCTTTTCAACCACTCCTTTGCATATTAGGGTTTCATATTTCATTGCTTATTACTTGGGTCACTTTTTTATGGTTATTATCTATTTATTGATTTTGCTAACTATTTCATTAGCCATTTATATTGATTGGGCTTCACATTTATATTAACTACCATTAATCATTTTATTAATATTAGGTTTACTATGTTCCTATTAAAGCATTTTATGTGATTAGTCCTAATTATTATGGATCCACATGTTTTTATGTTTTGATGTAGGTGATAATTGACTATCAAATAGATATAATAACAAAGTGATTTCGGTAACAAATCATGGATTCGAATAACACCTATAAGTTGGATTGCAACACATTGTACTTGTCTATGTTATCCCCTTTTGTTGTCTCACTTAGATGCAGTCCAATATTGAGGATATTTTATTATGACATTTTGGAGAGTTGTTCTGACAATTTGCTCATTATACTACACTTCATTGGTTTCAAAATTTAGTGGTTTGTATTCCATACCATGTTCTTTTGCTTATTCAAAGGATTATTATTTCCTTGCTTATGGATACGTGTTAGTATTTTATCATAATGTACAATCATTATTGGATGTAGTCAATGATTTGTCGAATTTAATGGTGTTAAATTTCTTGATTTTTATACTAATCAGTTTGGTGATTTTGTATCACCTTATTAAACCCTATTGTCCTTCATTCTATACGACATAGTTCGGTTATGATCACTAGGTATGCCTATGGTCTATTTGGTCTGGGGATTACGCATGTGTATCCCTCCAAGAGATTTAATTTCGACAATGGTAAAGCCAATTTTCTATTATAATCCTAATTGATCACATTTTCCAAATCCACATCAAATGATGGAACATTAGGAATGTGTCCATTTGATGTGTCATAGAAATTACAAGAGACCAATGTAAGAGAGTTATTGACCTAGATTTCAATCCAATTTAGGTTATTTTGTTGACCTACATAACCTTCCCACATGCCACTAATGCTTTACTATTAGTTTGGTCCTTAAGCAATATTGTTTGGATTTATCCTCATTTTATTGTGGGGAGACACACCTAATATGCCCTCATTCTGATAAGATTAGCTAGTTTATATGAAAATGGTAAGTGAATATATTCCCAGGCTTACCAATACAACCTTACCCATCCCTTACTAGAACAAGCTCATTAGGGGTTATACTAGGAGCTTGTAATGAATTTGTTATGAACCCTACATTGTATTCTCCTTAATGAGGTTCGCAACAAACATCATTCTAAATTCATCATTAGTTGTTGATATAGATTCATTTTGACTATCACCAACTCCATCTTATCTCACTTAAGAGTCCCATTTCTGCAA
The DNA here is from genome assembly GCA_019776745.2 of Taxus chinensis. Taxonomy (NCBI): domain Eukaryota; kingdom Viridiplantae; phylum Streptophyta; class Pinopsida; order Cupressales; family Taxaceae; genus Taxus; species Taxus chinensis. The sequence continues at coordinate 79,628 of JAHRHJ020003256.1, read as the reverse complement.
AGTTTCTGATAATGTTGCAGAAGGCCTTTATATAGGCTATTAGATGACCACTTGGATTACAGGTTCACAGCTAATTCATGGGATGTGTCTATCTTGTCATGTAATTCTGAGATAATATTGTATTGAGCCTGCATCAATAATTGAAAGAGAAACGGTATCTAGATAGTGATTTCAATTCTAGTGACAATGGGTAAGATTATTCCAGGTGGGCCAATTTTGAAATAGAAGAGCTAATTTTGGAGAGGACCCATGGGAATTATCAAAAAATAGATAAGTTATTTGCCCAAATAGTGATTTGTGTATCCAATCATCCTGATGAAGAACTCATTATTATAAGTGAATACACTTCTCCTTTTGTTGATTCTTCAGATGGCCATTATTTGCTTAACAGGCATTTTTTCTTGCGCACAAGTGGCACAAAGTTCAACCCGTGGTATGTATACACTGGCTTAGTAACATGTAAACTTGAAAAAATGAGTCATCAAATATCATAGCCTTAAGATGCAATTGCCGGCTATGTAAAAAATAGGCCATAAGGACCACATGTGGATACCTGGATGCTAGGCAGCAAAAGTAGTGGAAGATTCTTAAACAGGCCATCTTAGACCCATAATCCATTACTCATTAAACTACCAGTTTTGAAAAGTCTCCAATTATGTGATTCATAAAAAGAGTGACAAATTTTTGGTCATTGCTATCAGTAAAACCAATATATTCATGTGGTTGAAAAGCTAAGCCATGATGTGCTTAATCGTAGTTGGTGTTGTAAAGGATTCGGATAACTTTTTATGTAAAGGTCATTCTCTGCTAACAAGGGAAGAGGTCCTTGTCATTAATGATTAAATTGAAACCACCTTTTTATAAAAATAGGTTCTTTGAGGGGAAACTCCGTATGATAATTTTTGTATTACTTTAGGATGTCATTCTTTGAGTGGTAGCGAACCTGTTTAGGAGAGAGCTTGGAAAATTATTTAAATTAAGTCCAGAAATATAAAATCAGCCTGTCATAGGGAATTTAGAGCAATCAAACAACCTAAACTTTCCAATATTCTGGATGAACACTACAGCATCTTTATAAGCCCCTATCGATTTCCCAGGTATCTTGGATATTTATGATTTATATTCACTTTTGCAGGTGCAGAAGTCCCAACGTCATGATGGTTCAATGGATGGTTTACAGTCTGCCATACATATCTACCTCCAAGGCTCATCTCCATGACAAATTAGATTGTACATACCCTAACAGAATATCTGATAGAACGTTTCTTGATGTGTCATCACCTCATAAGCGTAATTGACCACTCATGCACTTCACTTATCCCTGTTTATAGAATTGATTGTTTCCATTAAGTGCAGTTTGCAGTATGTGGTAAGCAACAGACCTTTTAGTGATTATGGATTTCTAACCGTGATATCCATCTCAAGCTTGAAATCCCAAACATGTAGCCACTACTCCATTGGAAACTTAAATCACATGGAATGATTCATTTTTAGGGAAGTGATCCATAACTGATGGGTTATCTTGTGACCTTGCTTCACATTTGGCACTCAGTGAAGATCTTTCATAGCATTTTCCATATTACTTCACAATACTTTCTATGTGCTAGGATCCTCGAATATTTCTAATTTGGAAGCCCCTTTACTCAAGAGATCCTTGCGACCTTGGTTAAAAACTCATTCATTGAGTTCACAGATCTAGGTCCTATTGTCCATGTAGCTTCTGGATCATTGTTCAATGAATCTATACATTCAGATCACCTACTGCCTTACTTCCTAATATTTTACCATTCAGTCCCTCTCCAATTCTCCTGACTGTTAAATTTGATCATGGTGGAATATGCCTTCTAAATGTTTTCCCAAATTTTTGAACTTCTTACATCCCTTTTTATATGGGTTATCCATAAGATCTTAAAATTTATATTTTAAACAAAGATCAACATAATGTTGAGATATCTATCCTTCAAGGTAATTGGTCTATAGATCCACAATAAGTATACCTTCAGAGGCTGTATCCATAAGGATTTTCTTGCCCACATGTTGGTCAAATGAGGGCATTCAGCATTTTGCAGTAAAGCTTAGTCCCTTCGGGATGGTTCTAACCATAATTTTTCAATATGTGTCAGGTATCTTCAGAAGTAATTTATTGAAATGCTCCTTTACCACAATAATAGATCCATCCCGGCTTTGGACAAGAAAGCTATAAGTTCAAAAATCACTGTCATATCCGGGACAACCAATCATTGCAAGGTTTCGCTATGTAGGAAAGCAACCATGTCATAATTTGTAAATGTTGAAGAACATTATCATGTGGCCCAATGTGTCATTTGTCATAGAGTTAATGTGACCTCATCTCAAGGTTTCTGAGAATGCTAACGGCATCCTTTTACATCATTATGAAAAATGTTTGAATTCATTGCATTTAAATGTTCTTTGACCCAACACACCATCATTCCGGATTCAAGTTACAATAGCTAGTGTGTAACGGACTTGCATTGTGCCTTTCATCACGTTCCTTTTTAGCTGTGTAAACCATTCAAGTGATCTATATGATTCAGATTCCAAGATCATCTGTATTTTTTCTTCACACGAATTTAGCCCATAGTTTTAACTTCTAATGGAACAGTATAAATTACTCTGATAGATCATCTGGTGTACCATTAATTTGGGTTTACGATGTTATTTTTCATTATGGCCAATAGTAAACGCATGTCCTCAAGATTGTCTTACCCCCAGTGTCGATGATGTCCTCATTTGTAATATGAAGTACTTTGAATAAAATCACATAATAGAACAATTTCAATTGTCATTACCTTGAAGAAAGCTGTAAGAACCTTGGACTTGCTTGTATTTTTTCAGACTTTCATGTTCACCACTTTATTTAGGAGTTTGGTTTCATGCTCAATATGCCAAAATTCCTTTTATTAAGATTGGATTTGTCCAATTCATTCAGTCTTCATCAACCTTTTTCATGAGTCTTTGTCAACCATTCATTCATAAAATCTTCAGTTCTTCCTCCATTTTCTTCGAGATAATTTGATGTTGAAGAAGAGTACTTATCTTTGGTTTCTCCAAGTGAAGTCCATGGTGATCAACTTTCCAAGTTGGTCCGAAAATCTGTCGCGTGGACAGATCTATGGATAGACGAGCCAACAGTGTGCAGGGCTTAGCCCCTCTTTGAGACAGCAAAGTGAAACTGGTTTATTGCTATTTCTACTAGCAGGAACCTATGCAAGTCTCACAGATTCTGCCTTCGGGGGTTGGGATCTCATCCCAGTAGAGTGTTCCAGGCTGCGAAAAGAAAGGAATGAAAGAGGGAGAAGAGAAAGAACAGATCCGAAGGGAGAAAAGAAATGAATTCCAAAGCAGAAAGGTCAGAAGATTTATGTTTTTAGTTTGGTAGTAAACAGAGCCAAACCTACTTGCATAAATAAACAAAGCAATACTGATAAACAAATGACGGAAAAGTAGATATGAATCCAACAGATTAAACACATACAGATCTAACGTAAGAAAGATCTAATGTATAACACAGCTATTGAGCACAAAGTCTGAATAATTGTATTACTGTTCTCTTCTGTTACAAGAAAGCTCAAAGTCTTTCTCTCCTCACTTCTATTTCTATCTAAAAAATGTTCACCCTGAATACAACAAGTATTCTCATATTTATAGAAGATGAGGGAGAGAGAAGGCAAAATGGAGCCAACCACTTATTTACAAAGATATTTACAAAATATCTAAAAGTCATGTTGACTTTGACAACTTGATGGATGACATCATCCCATGATGCAACATGGATGATGTCATCATTTGTGCCAACATATTTTAGACATTCCAAAAAGAAAGTCGGAGAATAGAGAGAAGAAGAAGAAGAAGAAGAAGAAGAAGAAGCAGCTACTCATCATCATCATCCTGCGGCCGAAAAGGGGTTGCCTGTTTCTGATGCTGCTCAGGTGATGATATGTGGAACTGAGTGCGGTATTCCAAAAACTTGCTAATCATCGGCCCAAATTGATCCTGTGACGGATCCTTGTGCCGTTCACTGATTGCTTCGCAAGTCTCCCGCTCGTCTATGAGCTTTTCTGGGAGTTTGGAATAATCTTTCTCCGCCTCGATGAGGAACCCGATGAAGTCCCTACAGGCCAGTAGGTTGTTGATAGATTCAGTGTCGAATGTGACCTCTGGCCCTGTCCCTTGAGAAGCTATCTCCTTGAAGATCCGGATAGTGTCATCAGCTGATCTCAAGGTAAGGGAAGGAGTGAGCAACCCTGGAGTCATGGCGAGGACAATTTTCTCCATTTGATGCATTGCATCCAGGGCCTCTTCCTTTACCTTGTCTATCTTTTCTAAAACAAATTCCAGCTGATCTATCTGATAGTCCAGAGTGGACATAGTTTTGTTGAGGGCCCTTGGATGACCGAAGACTCCGAACTTGACCAGATCTTCGACTGAACAGTCGAACATTTGTTGGAAGGTCTCGTGCTGGAGTCTAGCATGTTCTAACTCTTCTGATATCGGACCTGCTAATGCTTGGAGTTCCTTATTCGCCTTTCTCGATGTTTAGGTATAAACTGATATACTCGGCGATTACTCTTTCACTATCCTTGAGGATCTGGCTCCTCCAAGCAGAAACGGCCATACCCTGCTCGCCGATCTTTGAATACTCATTGATCTTCTCCTGACTGAGCAGCTCAGGAGTCTCGGCGGCAGTTGTGGGAGGTGCACTTCCCATCTTCTGTAAGGCTTGAAGCAGGTATTTGTTCTGCTCCTTCAGTAGCCTTTTCTCCTCTTTTGTTTCCTGAAGCTTTTTGCAGAGTGCATCAACTGCGGAAAGAGCTTCCCCCTGGAGACTTTCAGAGGATGTCCCCATTGTGACTTGGGTCACGGTGAAATCTGTCGGAGACAGATCTTCTTTCTCTTTGAGGGGGTTGGGGTACGCTATTTCCATGACTCTCTCACCTGCAGCACTCTTCGAGAAGCGTGTAACCGGCTTGTGCTTCTTTGCCCCTTTGGCTGGAATGACCGAAAAGTCCATCGGAGCGATGGGGACTTTCCTCTTTTGTTGGCTCAGCTGCTGAGAGATCCAAGCTGGTCCTATAGAAGAAGGACCAGAGACAGAGGGGGAGGCAGCAATGGTAGAAGAGGGGAAAAACGTGGAGACACGCGGCGGCGGCATGGAAAGAATAGCCGAAGAAGTGTCCATGGGAGGAAGGGAAACCGCAACTGCAGAAGACATAGGAAGGGAAGGGAGCTCGGAGATGAGGGAAGAAATAGAGGAAGACAAATCAGCGAGGGAGGAGAAGATAGATGAAGAAGCAGGGGAAAGGGTAGAAGAAGGGGCAGAGGACACGACCAAAGGGGTGGTCGTTTGAGTCACTCGAGGAGGGGAAGGAAGAGAAGAAGAAGGGATAGAAGGGACCTCTGAAGTTGTAGCGATGCCAACATCCTGGGTGGATGGGCGTATAGGACTATCCTCTGTCAATTCTTCATCAAGAGTTATAACCTGTTCTGGCTCTGAGGGAAGAGGACTTTCAGGGGCTTCCTCCTGAATGGTGCTAGGTTCACCTTCTGCACCTTTGCCTTTCAGCTGCTTCTTTGACCTTGGAGGTGCGTTGCCCAAAGGGGAAGTTGTGAAATCTACCCCGAGGTAGATTAGTCCATTCATGCGGCACCAATGCTCTGTTCTCCGCATAGTCTCCTTGACCCTCTCCTCAATTGTTTGAGGAGCCTTGTTCCTGTCAATGGCCGGGAAGGGCCAATTGTCCCCATCTGTGTCATTATACACCTTATCTACTTCATCTTCCGTAGTCTGGAAGCCTTCGGGGACAATGGCCACTCCGTATTGGATGATTTCCGCCAATGCTAAGCGAGAGTGATCCTTTCTTCTGAGTTCCGCCTCATGGAGAACGTCAATGTAAATATCCTCAATTTGAGGGACATGGATCGGATCGAGCTTCGCTTTTGGCAGGCAGCTTCTTGGGTCGAAGGTAGGCCTGGCTGGGAAGTCATGCTTCAAGTTGAGTAGCTCCAGCTCTGCGAACATTTCCTTCGCCTTATGGTGGGTGGAGCATGTGTATCGGCCCACTTTGAGGGGGAAAGGAGTTCCACCCTTCTTTCTTTTGAGGCACTTCTCATGGTATGTGACCAGCTGCCTTGACAGTTCTAGTAGAATCAGCTTAGGCCCAGCATACCTTGGTAGCCTGGTTGGCTCTCCCAAAAAGTTGGCAGCCCTCAGATAGGTGAACGTGGGAAATTGGGTGAACAGGGCCCCCCATTTCTCTGTGACTGCCACTATGTTTTTGGTCGTCCGGCTATGAGTCATGTTTGGCCTCAGTAGGCAGATGACATGATAGAAGAATGCATCGTTAACTTTTGCGAAATGTTGGATGCTATTCTCCAGCCTCAGCTCTGGGTAGTAATCAAATATCTTGGCCTGAGGCCATACTCCACTTCGGTTCAGCCCCGGATAATCCCTCGCCGATGCTGCAGCGTAGACTACATAGGAGTTCATATGGAACACTCCTGTTGTGACGAACTGTTGTAGCTGCTCAGATATGGTGCTGCTTATTATTTCCCCCAGCAAAAGCGCTGATCGGGAAAATTCTTATTCATTGTCTCCAGGTACCGCAGCATCCACTTATGGAAATAGTGGGCATCTGAAAGCCCGAAGACTCTGCTCAGGAAAGTGATAGTATCACTGAGTTCCTCTGAGAAATCACTTCGGTGGATAGTCTGAGGCCACCGGTCACCACCTTCTTGTTCTTTAGGTAGACCTCATTCATCAACTGCATGCACTGGTCTTCGTTGTCTTCCCAGGCCTTGATGCATTCTCGTTGGCTAACAGCCACGAAGTTCCGGTGATGAGGGATGCCAAGCATTAACTCAAAATGACGGGCAGTGAGGTTTATGACTGCCTCGCCCTTACTATTTTCGACACATCTTGTGTCTTTGTTGTAACATTGCGCAATCACCATCATGAATTCGTTGTTGACAGTGCTGACGGGGATTCCTCCGGCGAAGTGCAGGGCACTGCCTATTAACTTGTCCATCCATGGACTTCTTGTAACTTTTTGAGTCCTAACCCAGAACTCATCCATGTCAATGTGACCCAATTCAGAGTCTCTGACATCCATACTGCACTCAGCCTGTGATTCGGGCATCCTGACCCTCTGATATTTGTATTTCATCTCTTCTTCTGTCAGCTTAGCCTTTCCTCTTGGTTTGGTGGGTTTCTTGCTTGACGTAGACATGTGTTCTTTCGAACTCAGTTGCTGATCTGCATGAAGAAGAAGTGAGACCCAATCCAAAAAGGTTGAATTAGTCATTTGATCTTCCATTGGAAAGCTAGCAGAAGAAAGAGTTAGAGATTTTAAGGCTCAGGGCACAGGAAAAATGCAACTGGTAGGCCAAATAGATAAGGCGCACAGAAAAGGAATGTTGCAGAGGTTATACTGGCGCCAAAGGCGCATGGCGCATGGATGAAGCAGGTTGCATTTTATAGCAGGGCGCATGGAAAGAGTATGTTACATGAAGGTTCGGTGTGCCCTTTGGCGCATGGATGGATTATGTAACATTAACAAATGGTGCGCCAAAGGCTTTGGCGCGGCGCATGAAGGGTTTACACAACATCATGTTACTGCAATGGAGGGTGCGCCCGCGCCTTGATAGCTTTATACTCGCGCGAATAAGGCTTGTGTTACATGAAAGCTGGGTGCGCCCTTTGGCGCATGGAAACAGGATGTAACATGGAAAGAATGATGCGCCAAAGGGTTTTAAGGAAGCGCGGGATTTACACTTGTAGCATGCAAAAAGGGCGCGCTTTGAAGGCGCATGAGTTCTAGATGTAGCAGGACAAAAGGCTGCGCCATTGGCGCGGGTTTTAATCATGTAACATGGCGGGGTAGAGGCGCCAAAGGGGCGCAACTGTTTTAAGTGTGACAAGACGCGCCAGTGCGCCATAGAACTAAACTCATTGCTCAATCATTTTCATTCTTTCTTCCATTTCAAAGATAGCATGGACATATAAGGTTTCATATAAAAAGTTTGGCAGACCAAGCCCTTTCAAAACAACTCCCTTCCAGCAGATCCGGAAAGAGGGAGGGAAAGGAGGAGAAAAAGAAGAAAGGAAGATAGGACAACACGAGGGAAACTAGCTCAAACCAATCTTATTTTAACACTGGCTAGCAAACCAAAACGCAGACCAAGAACACAAGAACATGCAAAGAACCGAAAGCACGAAAATGAAGAAGAGGGAGAACCTCTTACCTTAGAATATATAGCAAAAATTGAGAGCGGGTCCACAGGGCGATGAAAATGACGAAGCAGAGGCTGACAAGTCCAGAGTGATCACGTGCTCGACAAAAAGAATGAAAATGACATTGGGCGCGCACTGATATATATAGAAAAACTTGTCATCAATGCGCCAACCACTTTTGAAATGGCGCATGAAAGTTGCTGTCGACAGGGGAAAGCGTGCGCCCTTTGGCGCACCAAAACTTTGTGTTGCAGCGAGATTATGTGCGCCCTTTGGCGCACCGAAAAGTGGAGCAACAAAAGCAATGTCAACAATAAGGCGCATGCGCCTTGGCGCACGCAAAAGAGACTCAACATCCTTTGGCGCACCGAAAGATGTGTTAACATGGAAAACCATGCGCCAAAGGCTTTTAAGGGGGCGCACCAAAAGCTTCGTGTTACAAGGCAAATCCATGCGCCCAGCCAAAAAAGGCTCAAAAAGACTAAGTTCGAAAACTAGATTTCCCGGGAAGGGATTTTACAACGTTTCGAACGCAAGGGATCCCTAACGAGGGATCGAAACAAAAGTTTTCGGTATGGTTATCGGTAAAATTGCCCTTGTCAATTTTACGGGATAACAAAACTATGACGCTCATCCTATCTTTAGCACTTTCCATTCAATTCACATTTGTCTTCCTCCATGTCCACCTTTTCATCATGTCAACCCACATTATTTACCATATAAGTCCATATTTCCATCTTTAAAGTTATATCATAGCAATCAAACAAAATGACATTGCACTTTTGTTACTTCATTGATTCAAGTTAGTTTTCTCAATCCTTTTCTCTTTACTACGATTTTAATTACCTTCCTCTTTAATTAAGTCTTTTACCCTTTTTCTTTTAGCAAATTTACCCGTAATAGTTCACAATTTCCCCCCTTGATTTTTCGTGAATCACTTTTATAACTTCTTGTGTGGTTATTTACAATCTTAAATAAACACCATTAATTAATTTTTCATGATCCATTTCATGACTTATAGTGCGGTAGTTTTCGATTTGCACACTTCTTTTTCAAGATCATTCTTATCATGTTTTGTGACTTTTGGGTACTAATCTCACACATCTCCTATCTCATATTTTCCAGCTTAATTTTGTGGCCTTTTAGCACTTCATGATTGTAGAGGTTACTTTTTCTAGCTGATCATTCTACGTAACATTGTGTGTAGGTACAAATTACTAATCATTTTCTTGGATAACCTTTTTTTTTGACAATACAGGACCTTTTCGCACCTATCTCACCAAAATTATCGGGTTCACATTCCAAGTCATCTTTTGCAAACTGGAGGCCCCCCAGGCTCCCAAAACAAAAAATTTTTTATTTATTTATTTATTTTTGCCTTAGATTCCAATTTTCCACATCGACACTTCTAGTAACGTTTTTATACTTTTTTCGTCATTTTTCATTTTTGTGAAGATAATCGTTATCACTATTTCACAATCATGATTAAGTGTAATAATTATTAACATTTTTACCCAAATCTGTCCCAATTGTATCCGTGTATGCTCTTTTCTTGCGCCTTCGAGCGATCTGGAAAATCAGAAATGGTCGCGATTGTTTAGTTTCTTGTTCTAACATTGTAGGATCCCCAATAAAATTGACAAATTTAAATCAACATTTCATACTAGTTGGGCCTTTTGTAGCTTAATTAAAATCATTTAAAATAGCTCTATTTTTCATCATTAACTAACTTGTCACTTCAATTTTTTGCTTCTTCATAATTTGATTGATTGTTGGTTGTGTATGCTCTTTTCCTGCTCCTTCAAGCGATCTGGGAAATAAAAAACAACCACGATCGTCTTTCTTTCTAACATTTTATCTGCAGGATAACTACTAATTTGTTTTCTATAAGACCATGTCGATAGCATATTATCAAAAACACAAAACAAAAAAAAATCCCGCAAAAGTACCACCATTTAAAAGAAAATTATTGAAACCAAAAAAATTTAGCACGCTTAAGTACATTGTCATTTTCCCATTAGTGATTTATTTCAAGTTGGAAAGAACCTACATGCGTATAATCACTTCATCATTTTGTTTTTGCACGTAGTAGAGGTGGATTTCATCACCACCGATGCTACACGGGTGACGTGGACTTGACTACCACGCACCAACAACATTCACATCTGCATTGCACTTTGAGACCTAGTCTCAGCATAGCATTCGGTATCTACCTAGCCCCTACTCTCCACTTACATGCGATGTTGTCATGTGGAGCATGCGAGTCACACCTAAATAGCTGTAACAACGAAGCCTGGGAATCATCCCTGTAAATCTTCAGGGAGTTATAAGGACACCATACACATTCATCCCCCATCACCTTCCACCTTTTCACAAAACCTGCCTTGGACGTGGTGATTCACTCCAAAGCAGGTAAGTAAGAATTGGTGAGTCTCCTCCAGTGCTCTAAGGGTTCCCCATACCAATTTTGTCCCGTATAGAATTAGGTATATCAGGACTAGGGTATATCAGAGGATGCATGCATATTTTTGGAGTGATAAGAGCCAACATCCATCATTCCACAACATACTTGTATGATTGCATGAAACAATGATCATTACTGAAGAATTTACCTCTTGAGCCAAAATAATTTAATACACATGATTGCTTGTTGTTTGTAAACAAAGTAGTTTAGCACTGTTCTTCTCATAAAACTTGGTTGATATCAATATGTTCATTGTAAAGCTTAAATCCTATTTGTGTTTCACAAAAAATATTTCTCAACAGATTCAATACCAAACAAAACGTTGAAATAATCCAACAACAAAGATCAAAACATCGCATTGATTTCATTAGCCTGCTTCAACCAACAAAAAATCCTCTATAGCTTATTTTCAGCTATATCAAACTCATATTGAGTGACTTGCATTCACTCCTTATCTCGTCAATTGTCAAAACATCCTTCATAGCTTGTTTCAAGCTATATCAAATTGATATTGGGTGACTTGCATTCACTCCTTATCTCATCAATTGTCAAAACATCCTTCATAGCTCGTTTCAAGCTATATCAAACTGACATTGGGTGACTTGTTTGAGTTCACTCATTATTTCATCAATTATTGAGTTTATCATAGCTTGTTTGAGCTATATACCACTTGTATTGAGTACCTTGTTTGAGTTACTCCTTACATTTCAATAATACAAAGCTTGTTTAAGCCAAACCAATCAACATATTCATCATTGCTTGTTTGAGCTATATCCCACTTGTATCGAGTACCTTGTTTGAGTGTACTCCTTACATTTTCATCTGCTAAGCTTGTTTAAGCCAAACCAATCAACATATTCATCATAGCTTGTTTGAGCTATATCCCACTTGTATCGAGTACCTTGTTTGAGTGTACTCCTTACATTGTCACCTGTTAAGCTTGTTTAAGCCAAATCTAAACCATTTTCATTATAGCTTGTTTGAGCTATCACATATTTATCCCAAGTAGCTTGTTTGAGCTTACTCCTTATAGCCTTACTTGTTAAAACTTGTTTGAGCCAAAACAAAGATCACAATAAATAGGTTGAGTTATTCAGCGTACCTTTTTTTGTTATCCCTCTCTTTCAAACATGATGAATTCATGAAAAACATCACGCAATGAGCTATTAGAACAAATTAATAAGATGACAACATAACTCTCTCATATGGTTGCCCAAATCAGTGAACGGTCACCGAAAAATCCAATCATACAACCTAACGAAGACATCACTTCACATAAATTCCAACGTCAGTTTACCCCCCTTGGAGAAAGTCTCTCTAGTGTTTTTCATCAACTAAAAGAGGCTAAACTGATAAGATATCCAATTACAAAACCCTTTGTTGAAGGGGAATCTAAGCCATGTTGGTACAAACCTAACACATACTATGACTTTCATCGCATTGATGGTCATCACACAGATAAATGTGTGTGATTTAAGAATTACATCCAAGACTTAATTGACGATGATGTCATCTCTGTAGAGCTTGATGACAATGCTCTTGCAACCAACGACACATCCAATACCACAAATTTCAATGAAGAGTTGACTATTGTCGAAACTCCTATACATACTGAAATTCCATGAGATCACGACAACAAAAGTCAAGACTCTCTAATTCCAAACCAATCCATATCTTCTTCAAATTTTCTTCCATTAGTTCAAACATACATTGAACCTATTTTGGACAACAACATTCTTCCAACATCTACTGAGCACTTGAACTTATTTCAAGACTCTCTTTCAACCCAAACATACATTGAACCTATTTTGGATGACAACATTCTTCCAACATCTAATGAGATCTTGACCTCACTTCAAGACTCCCTTTCAACCCTTGATATAACTGTAGACACTACAAAAGAGAGTCCATCATCAAACACCATTGAGCTTGATTCTATTATTCCTATGCCTAACATCTCTAGCCTTGTTGTCGAAACACAACCACAAAAAGTTTGGACACTTGTGACAATGCAACTTGTCGTGTCCATTATGCTTTCAACAATCGATCTTACATGCATCTCATCACCAATGATTCCCACCTGTCAAGACTTATACATGCATACATTCTATGAGGTACGTATACCCAAGAATATCCTTACACAACCTTTTCCATCTTTAATTGTGAATCTATCATCAAATCAATTAATTAATGGCCAAACAGAAGCAACAAATCAAATAATACAAACCATCATGGAAAATATTGTCAACACACATGGAAGCTATTGGCTTAACCAAATCTATCCCACTCTTTGGGCTTACCGTACATCTTATCACACACCTACTGGAGCCACTCCCTTCTCCCTTGTTTATGGTTGGGAAGCTATTTTACATGTCAAGGTTGAATTCTTGTCCTTTAGAATATCCCTCAAAGACATAATCAATAAAGATTATTATCGACATTCACGCCTTAATGAACTCGAGCTTCTTGACAAAAAATGACTTAATGCCCTAGATCATGTTCAAATATATCAAAACTAACTATGACGTAGCTATCATAAAAAAATTCAAACTTAGAAAATTTAAGGTCAATGATCTCATCCTCAAAGAAAATCAAAAGAACACACCCAAAGAATGAGACAAACAAGACAAATTTGAGCCCAACGGGTTAGGGCCCTATGTAATCATAGATAATTTTGGCTTTGGAGCTTATAAATTGGCCATTGACACATGCCAAGTCCTTGACGAACCCATGAATGCAATCCATTTAAAGAAATTTTATTCCTGAGGTGATCTCTATTCCAGGAAACAACGACTTGTACATTGTTCCTTTTGTCTTACTTATCTCTGAATAATTTAACGTTATTCATTCCATTGGAAGATATTTTCATTATCAAAATCACATCTTCATATTTATCATCATGAGACAGGTGCTAATATAGATCCTATTAAGTTTTGTGAGTATCATACTTCTTATAATATCTCCCATTTTCAGTCACTTTCACCTATGGTCATACCTAGAAGCTTACTGATGGTAATATATTCCCTTCAAAGAAATTCTCTCTTTCATAACAAAGCTCTAAACTTCTTTACCCGGTTCATTTGATCATCCATCTCAGTCTTCGGTGTTGAACCCTCACATCCTACTAGTCATGTGGGGCTGAGATTGGGGGAAAGACGTTCCTTCCCAAATAAAAAGCACTATTGTAAAATTCAATAAATTAAATAAATTGTGAATAATTCATTGTCACACCTTTCATCCTTCACAGTCTTTGGTGTTGAGCCCACACTTCTTACTGGTAGTGTGAGAATAGGAATAGAGGGAGGTGCCCTTACTCGTCTACGTCTTGTTTTCGGTGATAAACCCTTGCCTCTTACTGGTGGCATGGGGCAAAGTGTAGAGGGTTATTCATAAATCATAAAAACATAAAAATATTACAAAAACATTCAAAAAAATTTGAAAAAAAAAAAAATTACTCGCCTATGTTTTTTCCTTCGGTGATGAGCCCTTGCTTCTTACTAGTAGCATGGGGCAAGGCATAGGGAGTCATTACAATAAATACAACATCTTATCAATCTGAAAGTGCTTACAATTATAAAATCCCCAAAGAAGTAATTTAGATGCCTAAGTGAAGAGAGAACTATCCCTTCACCTCATATCTTACCAATCAGTAGGCCACATAATTGTCTAAGTCTAGCACGTGACCTATAAGGTGAAAGTCATTTTTGAAACTGGTTTAGTGACCTTAAGAAGAATTGAGTCACAATTTCCCAAAGGGATTGTTATCTGCACTTGTCTCTATCTTATCATCCTCCTGTGTCCTTCTTGATTCTCGGTGATGAGCCCTTGCATCTTACTAGTTGCGTGGAGTCAAGAATGGAGTGGACTTCTTTCCATCATATCATCACCAACATATCCTGCCAATGGAGTGAGAATTTTTTATTATTCAAAGCATGAGTTACCACGAGGAACACGGTACATACGGACGATACCCCAGTTTATCACCTCTCATAAGAAGTTTGCATTCTGGTCCATAAAAATCTCCAAAAACATATATAAAAATCCCCAAAAAATATAAAATCTCAAAAAAAAAACATTAGAAAATCTCCCCAAAAATAGAAAAAAAATCTAAAAAATCCAAAAACATTAGAAAATCTCAAAAATCCAAAAACATTAGAAAATCTCAAAAATCCCCAAAAACATTAGAAAATCTCAAAAATCCAAAAAACATTTGAAAATCTCAAAAACATACAAAAAATCACAAAAATTCTAAAAATTTAAAACCATCAAAAACCCCAAAAACTTAATAATCAACACAATTCATCCTTTGAACTATTATCCCCAACAAATGTTCCAACCACCTTATGACTATCAAATTCAAACCACTTCCCCTCGCGTGAATCCTCGCTTGGGGAAAATCTGGCTCTCATTGTTTCCTTGTTTGAGGACAATGACCCAATCCATTCTACATGTCCTTGTACCCCTGCTTGGGGGCACATCCAATCAATCATCACTGTGGAACACATTAGGGACATGTTTACTGGTTCTTGTGTTGCATTATTAGTTACAAGTTATTAATTGCTTTCTTGTATCTTGATATATTACAGGGGCATCTTGATTTTATGTATCCTGGTGTTCTCTCTAATATACTTATGTTATCTGATTGCATATCATACTGGGGCATCATACCTTCTTGATGGCCTCTGTCTATGCTCTCTTCCACTTGCATATCGTATTGGGGCATCAAACCTTTTTGATGGCCCTATTTATGCTCTCACGCATATTACAGTCTAGTCATCCTGATCTTTTATATCATGATGCATCTTGTTATGTGCTATATTAAAATTAAGATGCTTTTGTCACGTGAGTATCTTCCTGCATGATCAAAATCTTACTTTGCACCCCATCCATTCACCCATACTAATACATTCCCCAGTTTGGGAATCCTACTTGATCACCATTGCAGTTTGTGAATCCTACTTGAAGATATTTCTCAAGTAGCATTCACTATCCAGCAACTCCTCATCCCCCACCATGGTCACCATGTATTTGATCCATTCATCCTCACTCCTCATTTCTACTCATCCGCCACTTATCCCCACATTACCCTTCTCACCATTCTTGTCCCCTCTCACCACTTTGTGTTCTTCCCTTTCACTCTTCTGCTTCCCGCTTGACAATCTTACTTAATCACCCCTTCTATGTGGGACTCTCGGTGGAGGTATACCCTCTTCCTAAGATCTTCCCACTGTAGAAGCTTCTCCACCATCTCCTCTCTCATCAAATGACAATCACCACCACACACATCTTTCCACTCCGCCTCTTCTACTTATCATTCTTGCATCATCACTCTCACCACATGGGCATCCCAATTAAGGATTCCCCTCACACTCTCCACCCTCCACCACATATATTCCTCCATCCATTCATGTTACACTCCTTTGTTTCCTTTCTTCCTTGTTATCACCTCCTCTTCCACTCTGGCATACATCACTCACTCTTTTCTCATCCTTCCCCAAATCTGTATTCTACTTGGTAATCCTACTTACACACTCTCATAGTATGGAAAATTCACTTGAGGGTTCCCCTTCAGTCCATTTTTTCATACCCTCTTCCCATCAACTCTATCACTCACTTACTTCTTCTTCATCATTCTTCTTCTTCTTCAGCTTGGTGATCCTACTTAACCATCCCTGCCGCATGGCAATCTTACTTAAGAGTCCCTCTTAAGGTTGATCTTCCCTATGGCCTTCCCCCATCCCATCATATTTCCCCCATATTATTTCTCCTACCTCTCGTTGCAATCATCTAAGAGTGCTTCAACCAACCATTCCACCCTTGTACCCAATACAATGTTGTCTTTCTCCTTGCATCCCATCATTGTCGGTTTGGCGATCTTACTTAACCACTCACACGACATGGCGATCTTACTTAAGAGTCCCTCTTAAGGATGATTTGTCTTCTTGCCTTTCCCCATCACTACACATCCTCACCCTTCACTTTTTCTCAACATTCCCCATTATCACATCCTCTCACCTCCTCTTCCATTCTCACAAACACCACTTCTTACTTTCCCACTTTTCATCTCCATCATCCCTCACTTGGTAATCTTACTTAACCACTTCCATCACATGACAGTCTTACTTCAGGGTCCTCCCTAAGTTGAACTCATCATTCTAAACTTCTCCCTCACCTCATTCTTCATTCACTCTGTTGATCACTTCTTCCACCTGGTCTCTCCTACCAACCACATTTTCCTCCTACCATTATCCTTTCTCAACCTATCATCTCACAACATGCGTCTACTATCTTCCACCTATAATCATGTTCCTTTCCCCCATTTTCTCCTTCTTGATCCATCATCCTTCATACCGTTTCTTCCCATTCTTTTCATGTCTTGTTTCTTCATCCTCACCTCATTCATCCTCATCCTCCGCATCCTCTCCTCACCTTCACCTTGTCACAACTCATCACTCACCTTTTATTTACTCTTTCCACTCCATCTTCTCGAATTCTCCCACATATCTACCCCCATGCTTACTCACCATTGTTGTTGACATTCCCCTAACATTATTTCATCATCATCTTTTTTTTCCGCGCTAATAATTATCAGTGGACTTTCCCTAAAAATCACTCATCCTCATTCTACATGGCCTTGTTCACTCCCTTTGACCTTCTCCATTTTTTCTTCATTCCTTCCTTCCTCTGGGCCCACCACTCATTATGGGTGGACTTTCCCTAACATCCCTTCATTGGCATTTCCCTTTCCATTCCTCATTTACTTTCTCCCTTTCTTCATTTTTCCTCTCATCCTTCCCCACCACTCATTATGAGTGGACTTTCCCTAACGTCCCCTCACTAGAATTACCTCTTCTATCCCCCATTCCTTCTTCCATCACATCCCTTTCCTCCACCCCACCCTTTCTTGTCACTTCTTACCCACCTCTCCATCTTCCCTTCGCCCCTTCAATATCTTTACTTTCTTCATCATACACCCTTTGTCTATTTCTCGTAATCCTTGTATCCTCATTTCATGCATCTCCACATCTTTTCCAATCTGTGTCATTCCTCCCCTCTTTCTTCTCTTTACATTCCTTATACTGCTCACTCTACACTTATTATCCCCATTCTTGATTTCCTTCCTTCTGCATCATTTTCTCTGTTATCCTCTCCTCCCTCCCACTCCTCATCTTATTTCACTTCCTCTGTATCATCTTCTTCCCTTTTTACCTCATGTTTCCTTCTTACTTCCCCATTGATAACCTGGCTCTTCAACATTGTCCCATCTTTTTTATCATCCCACCCTCCACATGCATCTCCATGTGGTCTGTTCCATATTCTTTACCTTGGTCTTCCTCACGAGGACCAGGTTCCTTCAATCTTCTCCCTTTATTTGCTTTGTCCTCCCTTCCCCCCCATCATTGTCACTTTCCTTCTGACCTCCCCTCCTTTTCTCTACCACCCCTACCTTTTCACTCATTCTGTACCAGTTTCTCTTCTTTTCTCTGATATTTTCCACACTTTCCTGGTCCCTCATAGTTTCTTTTTTTCTCCATTCTACCTCCTCTTTCGTCTTCTTTAAATTCTTCATCATCCTCATCTCCTTCATTTTTCCATCCTTCTCTCCCTTTTTCCTGATTTTACCCCCTACTCTCATCTCATCTTCTCCTTCTTGTTTATCTTTCCCCATTCACCATACCCTTGTCTTCTTCACCTCTTACTTCAGCTACATTTCTTTCTTTTCTCAACTCTATCATCTTTTGTCATCTTTTCATTTTTCCATCATTTCTCTCCCTTCATTTCCTTCACTCTTCTTCATTTTTATCTTCCCTTTATTTTGACT
This sequence comes from Taxus chinensis, assembly GCA_019776745.2. Taxonomy (NCBI): domain Eukaryota; kingdom Viridiplantae; phylum Streptophyta; class Pinopsida; order Cupressales; family Taxaceae; genus Taxus; species Taxus chinensis. The sequence goes on along the minus strand of JAHRHJ020003256.1, from coordinate 61,091 downwards.
CTCTCTCCCTTTTTATTTCATAATTTCACCCTCTGCTCTGTCATTTTCTTGTCTTCTTCTTGTTTGTCCTTCATCATTCCCTTCTTCCCCTATCATCCCTCTCTCTTATTCTCTTCTACCTCTTTCATTTCCTTTTTTCCCTTCTCTGTCTCCATACCCTTGTCTCCTTCACCTTTGAATTTTCTTTCTCTTCTCATAATCAACCACTACTCATGTCCATTCCCTTTTCTCTTTCCCATTGCATCCTTCCACACATCCTCACACCTAGCATTCAAGGCCGATTGAATCCTTTCTCCATTTGTGTCATGCGGTCATTCCATTCTCTTACACCCCATTCTCGTCCTCCTCTCTGCAAAATTAACCTCTCCTCTTTTCGAGAGCTCTGTCGTATATTCCATCCTCGTCAGCCCTCTCAAGGGGGCATCATCACATCTATCCATAATCACATCTTCTCATGACATTTTTGTCTTCGAGGATACCATGACATCCATCACCTACCACCTTCTACTCTCCCCAAAAAACATTTTCTCTACTTTTTTCTTAGGAAAAGTAGATTGAATTCTTCCCCCATTCTTACAAGTGAAAGTTTGTTCTACTTCTTTCTTAGAGAATGCTTTCTCTTTTCTTCCTCTAATAACTTCTTATCAAAGGAACACCTTCTTTAAGAAGAATCTCTTCAAAAACCTTCAATCCTGTCACCCGGGGCATATTCATCCATCTCGTCTACTTTCTTTGAAAGGATACTACTTTCATAGTACCCTTCCAAAGAGGGGAAAATGTAGACACCCTAATTTCACACCTTTTCCAAATCAATTAATTTCCCCACTCCATTTCCCACAAAAATCCCCATAGAATTAATTAATGTTAATCAGTTAATTAATCCATTTCAACCCCTAAATTAAACCTAATCTTCCTCACATGCCAAATATTCCCTATGTCCCCCATTTGAGAATTAAAAATACAAGTTTAATCCTCACCCACTCTTTTTTTCCCCACTCACCTAATCATGCCCTCATTTTCAAACTATGATTACTTAAAATCCCCTAAGTTAATCCAATTCCCAGGCTATAAATACAGCCTTACCCCCCCCTCTAAAACACATAGAGAATAAGCTTGAATGCCTTGTCTGAACTCTTGCATCCTTTGAGAAAAGAGCATCCTTCCCACCTCGTCCTAATGCCCAAATAGCCTCATCTTGAAGCATCCCAAATCCATAATCCCTTTGTCCATTGGTGCAAAGTAAGTTGATCTTGTTGTAGAGAAGGCCTTGCTCTAGTTCGAGGAAAGCACCTACATTTCACGCAATCAGGGCTCATCCATGTTTCACTTCCCATTCTGAGGTTTGCTAAGGAATCATGAAGGAGGAGGTATGCTCATTATATTCTAATATGCTCCATGTCAATCCAATTTTTGTGGGGACTACCCTAGATTCGGAGAAGAGCATGAGCTCAAAAATAATTCATTCAACATATTAGTCAATACTATAACTTACACATATATATATATATATATATATATATATATATATATATATATATATATATATATATATGAGAAGATATGTAATTCCTATAAAAACTCCACTAACTTCTGACACTAAATATAGGTAGGTTGTATAAAAACCACAATTCTCTCTCTCCATCATATTTTCTCTCCTAAACCTCTACGTGAATTGTTTTCACAAATCACTTAAATTATATGCTCCACATATTAATTTCTCACACCTAAATATTATTTTAATATGGAATACCTAATGACAAAGCACCCATGTTAAGACTACTTCCTAACACTCCCCCCCCTTAGTTATAACATGGGGTGAGGAACGTTCTGGAGCCACATAGTAACGATTGGCCTTGGTCAGTCATTTCTTATATCTTATGGGTTGTTTTTTGCTACTAGAAGTTCTCCAAATGTGTATTCCCCCCATATTTGGGTTAGGTACACTTTGTATCTTTCACTTTACAACCTTCGAGGGATCATTGAAGCCATCAAGGGTAGATTGAAATCGTGAAGACTTCTCTCTACCTTACACAACACCAGATGATTGGATCCCATAACCACCACCAGGGTTGTTCGCCCCATGCTCTTGATCCCTGTAATCTTCACAATCCTGCCATCACCCACAGCAAACACTTCAATGAGATCAGCATGCCCAATCTTCTCCCTGAAGTGCTCAATATTTGCAATAAGTAAAAAATTCAAAGTCTAGGTGACGAAATCAATTTCAGGTGGATAACAATGCACAAGTCTTATTGACACAATATATGGGAATGTCAATGTTGTTCAATGTAGGATTTTGGTTGAATATTTTAAAGAATCATATGGTATGGTCTATAATGCACATATTGATAGGAGACATTTATGATACTTGATCACCAAGAGAAGAGTGTTGGGGAGAGGTCTAGATTTTCTCTATTTCTATAACACTTCCCAGATAAGCACTACTACAGATGATACGTCCTTGATTTGTTCTAATTGTTCTATTTTTCCTTGCAATTTGTGATGATTATTTGATTTGTTCCAATTGTAACTGAAATGTGAGGATAAACTAAATTATGTATTAGAGAAAAGTACATGTTGCTGGAGAACTGATATGAAAATTGATAACAATGAGTTGATCTAAAAAATTGACTATAGGTATGCTCCTATAAAATTAGCATGTAGGGGGGACACAAATTCCCACTGCTACTATCTATATTGTCACGCAATGTCTACTCTGTATTTTGAAACCCCAAATATGATTCTTAGCCTCATTTGTAATTGTGTTACTATGTTAATGATTTATTGGTTCTATGCTGTACTGAAGATCTGAGCTACTGTAGCGGTGAGCTTATGTTCACATTGACCAATAGAACATGGTCTGACCTATCAAGAAAAGGGTGCATGTGAGGACTTTAGCAGAATAGGTCCTAATATGAAGAGGACATGAATTTGATATGCATATCTGAGATGTGAATACCTGCAGGATAGCTTCAATGTATGATAGAAATTGTTGGATCTATAGAAAATACTTTCAATTTTTGGTTGGATGTAATATACATGACATATCTTTATTTAGATACTTGGACATGTAATAAACAAGGATCAAAATGGAGAAAATCAGTGTTTCAGACATTCCTTTCCTCCTTTTCTATCCCCTTAAACTAATAATTAAGTAAAAAATCAGAACAAATTGGATCATTTGGGGCCAAAGAGCCAAGTCAATGGAAGTTAAGACATGCATGGAATGATGGAGGAATAGTTCCTTCAATGTCCTCCCATTCCCCGTATCCATTAGTACCACATTGGCTATAAAAAGGGGTTGGGATAGTGTGTTGTACAAAAAATAGGTTTTCATAAACATATGGAATGCAGTTCCCTGTTATCCTTAGTGAATGTTCTTCACATCACCGATCTGGCTATAGGGTTGTACAAAAAAGGTAGGTAACATAGACAAAACAGGTGCTGATAGAAGAAATGAAACAGCTACGTTGAGTTCCATTTCTTTAATTGGATTAGGTTAGTTGACTAATGGGTGAAAAAATAGACTGTGAAGCCTCATAAAATGCAGTGATGCGGGTGGAACACCAAATGTGGAACAATGGAACCCAAAATAGATTTGAAGAACAATTCGATCCTAAAAAACAAGGTCAACTAAAATTGGTCACATATTCCACCAATCTTGTCGGATGATCTATCTACACTTGGAATGAAGGGGTTATTGTGGAACTCATGTAACACTGCTCCATAGGTAATCAATCGTGACCTCAAGGTAATAGCCTATGAAATTCAAATGGCTATATATTTTTCCCTATCTTACTCTAAATTTCACACCATTAGTTGAGGATTCACTTACATGGGTCAAAAAGAGGAATACAATCCAACATTAAAAGATACAATCATATGTTTCTCAACCACCCAATTTGATGAAGTATGGTGCCCATTCCTTCTCTTATCCTAAGCAAAATATCATGGGTTAATGGTTTTATAAGGGACCCATGCCTATGTTGCAGACATTTAATGTATGTTTTTAATGGTTGAAAGGGTAAATCAAAGTTTCCCTATATCCATATTTCTCTCATCCCATTTTCTAATATTGTAAAATGAGGCTCATTTGAAGAGGTTTAACCCTAATTATAATCCTATTTACATGACCTATCCAAGTCCACTTATGGGTATTATTGAGTTGTAGGCATCATATTTGGACATTTTGAGGGTGATTCTTGCCTTACTCATTCAAATAATGGATGTGTGCACCTATTTGAAGCAATAATTTCAGTTTTGTGGCTATTATCTAATATCTTGTGTTCCATTGCATTTCATTGCATTTTAAATAGGTATATTATGCATGTTTTATTTTCTTTTTGATACAAGGTTTGAAGCTATTGTGATCCATGGAAATCTAGGCATTTTAATGTTTCTTAAATTGTGGCACTCATGTCTTACCCTGATCCTGCGATTTTCCCCCATTTTCACTAATTTTCTGAGAGTGGCTTTCCCCCTTTCTAAGTGTTATCACCTCTCTTTAGCTTCCAGGATTTCCCAGTGTTTATGCACCTTTCTCCCACTTGGTCCCTTAGATTATTAGAATTGGTGATGATTAGTAGTTGCATTTCCTTCCTTAGGAGTAGTTGTAACAGGGGTAATTTGTTCACCCAATAGGATGTCAACCTCTCTAGTTTAGAGGTTTATGTGAAAGATCTATACAGACTTGAATGTAATTCCATGTTAGCCTAAAATGATATGCATATTCTGATCCATTGGATACCTCATGAAATTAGGGGATGTTTTTTAGTAGAAACAAAAACCAAGGCACATACAAATAAGATAGGCTAGTGACAAGTGTTAGTGTAAACAAAGCTAGCATGTAATCGAAGAAAATGTAACAAGAAACTAGTGAAGACAAGATAGACTGTGAGAAACAAGTTTCATACATGGGACATCAATCACAATGTCACAAGATAATCAGGGTTGAAGTGGCCAAAAGTATATAATGATCAAAAAAGACATAGGGCATAGCCCACAAACAATAACATAAATAGGAATCAAACAGTGACATATAACCATGGTTGTATATAGTCTTGCAAGGAAAATGTTACAAATGAAGCACCCATTAACATGTTAGAAAGATAAATAGTATGTCAAAGTGTGTATAAATCAGTGTTCAAAGTAAGTGATAGTAGTGAGAAGTAGTAAGGAATATAACAATAGAACCTGTGATAGTATGTGATAGAGTAAAAAAGTAGATGCCCCTGGGAGCCTCGGTGGGATTGGTAAAGAGATGTCGAGCATCAGGCATCGTGTATGAATTTGTGAAAGGTCCTGCATTCATTTCAAGATACTAAGTGAACGTGCATGTGTATATAGAAAAAGGTAATGACATACTAAGAATCTAACTAGCATAGGAAACAAAGTGTAACATGTAAGTAGAATAAGCTAACAAGAGTAAAGACAACCAAGATATGCAAATGTTGTGTGAAAGTGATGATGTGTATGTGATATGTAAGATGTGTAGATGGTAGGAGCAACATTTCCCCCAGTGGATGTGTATGAGATGAGGTTCATTTAGAAATGCCCCCTCAATAATCAAGAATGAACCATAGAACAAGAGTGCATCATCGGGAAATGAATGTATTGTGTGAGAGTAGATGCTAGAAAAGATGTATATCATGAAGTAGTGTGAAGTGAAGATGGTGATGTGAGGTTCATTGATGAAGTGTGCCCTCAAAAGTCAAGTGTGAACCGTAGCACTAGAGTGATCATCAGGGTAATGATGATACAATGTGTGTACCAAAGAGTGTAGGGGTGTTAGAAAGATTAGATATGAAGCACGAAGCATGAAGTATAATAGTAGACACTAGAGACACTGATAGTGATGAAAGAGGGGGGGAGAAATTGTAATGCCCCCAAGTGTGTAAGTGAGAGAAATACTATCCAAATAGTGAAGGGAGAGGGTACCCCCACATGATATCTAAGGAGACAAAGGCATGTGACAATGATCTAAGGTTGTGGTGTAGGAGAGTAACTATGTGTGTACATGGATGAGACCTGATGTGGTGAAGGAGATGGAGAGAATCTATAGGAAGGGGATTCCTGAGTAGGGGACTTAGGCTGATGAGGTGGGATAATGGACTAATGAGGATGATAATGTCGTGATGTAGGCCGTGTGTGAATAAGAGAACTAGGTGTAGAAGTAGCTTTAGATTTGAGAGACGTAGGATACCTAGATGGCATGACTGGTGCATAGAATATTAACAAGAGTGGGCTGAGGAAATGGTGTATACATGGTGGAATACCTTTGATGGTGAAAACTTTTTTGTTATGATGAATTTGAGACACAAGTGATGCATGGAAGGGATAAGTCTTGTGTAGCATGGAGCCAAGGAAGACCTAAGAGCATGTCACAGCCAACGATTTTAGAGGTAACTAATAATGGTGCACAGATAATAAGAGACCCAACTATGATAGGAAGTATGACACAACCATAAGAATTAGGAACTAGAAATGTGATTAGAGACGTTGGACATTTGATAGCTAATAGTAATGCCACATAACATGCATTGGTAAGAGTTAATGGATAAACCATAATATTTTTGATGGTATAAGAACCAATAGAAGCATTGATATGCAATTAATCAGAAGAAAATGTAGCATGATAATCATGATCCGAATTGTGACAACTGATTGGAGGAATATCAGTAGGCGAACAAGAAAATCAAGTGGTCCTAAGGAAGGAGGAGGCACAACATGATATGTATGGTTTGCAGAAGAATCAATAGCTTTTTTGTCATGCTTTGGTAGAGGGTCATTGAAAATTTTTAGCTTTTGATTATCATTGACAACCAGTTTATAAGTAGGTGGCACAGGGAGCTCAATTACATTGTTATCAATAAGATCTTGAATTAAGATGTTTAAGTCTTAAAGCAAACCAATAGAATGCCCAATGTATTGGTGGTAGTTTAATTTGTGTATTTTCATCATATTTACGGCCATGGGTGAGAAGGATCAAGATTGAGTAGTGGAGGAAGAGTAATAAGATTGCTTTTGATTAGCAGGTAATAGAAATCTGAGGTGCATAAGGTAGTTTAGTAAAAGTATGCCTCATGAGTTGCAATTGAAACTTGTCTAGGTGTAGAAAAAATATTAAATAGTGGCCTTAGCTTCAACTGGGCTTAGGAGATGGTTTGAAAGTAGATTTCATCTTGAAACCTATTAGAGACCTAATGAAGTGAGGATGAAGTAAGTATCATAGTATTTTAATTTTCCCATGGATAAAATCTTGCCTTCACGTAATTTGAGTGTATGACATAATTGATCAAAGGAGGGAGATGTCTCAAAGATAACACTCTCCTGAAGTGGAGGTAAGAGACTTTGAATAAAAAGATCTTGTAATTCATAATCAACTATAGTACATTGTGTCATCTTAGCAAGATTGTTCTTATAGCGTAAAACATAGTTTTTTAAACATTCATTTTGATCCTTGTTTGAAGTTTGAGAAACTTTGTGCATAAGATATCTTAGTACCAATATTGATAGAAAAATGTGCAAGGAAATCGAATTCCTCCAAGTGGATGTAAAAGAATTACCAATGAACAAGGTAGATCATAGAACCATTATAGTGTAATCTTGAAAACTTCTAGGAAATAATTTAGGTGCCAAGTAATGTAAGGTCATCCGCATAGTCAGAACATGCCACATGAAAATATCTAAGATGCTCTTGAGGGTCACCATGATCCATTGAATTAATTTGATAATGCTTGGAAATTCCATGAAGTTAGGAGGAAGTGGATAAGAATAATATGGTTCAGGTGCAAAAGGGATATGAAGGAGAAGTGATGAATCTATGAGATGGAGAGAAGAATGTGAAGTAGCTTGTTGTAATTAGTGGCAATTTTGGAAATTTGTAGATCCTGTATAAAGAAGTAGGTCATGCATGTTTAAGAGGATAAGGTGTACCACCTATTTAAGCATTAGGAGGAGGGAAAATGGTATTATAGATATAGAAATAGATTACCATAGTATATGGTAGTGGAACAATGGTGGTCAAAGGAACCCATCAAAGGGTGAGATGGAAAATCTTATTTCATGTTTTACAGCAGAGTAAAGTTTAAGACAAAGCGTAGGGTAGTAAGATTAGCCTAAGGAATTTAATGTCTAATTGTTCTTGATCAACATTAGTGTCCTCATCATATGATTGTTCACTGTCAGAATTTTTTGATTTTCAAGAGGAATGGTTTTGGAGTCAATCAAAGGATTATAAGATTCAACCATTGATTTAGAGATTACAGGACATATGGAGGAAAAAGCTCAATGTGTTCAAGGAGGACCAAAATCTGAACCAGATACTTGGTGCATAAAAAGGTTTGAAAGAAGGAGATAGGTTCAATGAGCTTTTTATGTGAATGATTTAATCCATATTGGATTAAATCTTGTTTCAGATTTCTCTATAGTGTATGATTCGGAACTCCTAAAATCTTTAATCCGTTGCATAGAAGTATGAATATTTTGCCAATTGGACAAACCACAGTTTATAATGATTAACCCTAAGGAAATTTAGTGAAATGAATATTCAAAGAGATTTCTTTCAATAATTGTTAATGGACTGGGGTAATGACCTTGTCAAAATAATCAATAGGTATAGGGCTCATTTATGTGTCTAAAATTGTAGTTGTAGGTTTCTAAGGATGAAAATGATTGAGTTTCTATGATGGATCTGAGGTCATCGTTGAATGTATCCTTACACAACTTAATGAATTTGTGTCTAATATTTCTAGATGTAGGAAAATGTATGAAGGTGTAGATGTCAATGGATCATTCTATATCAGCTCTTTAGAGAAGTACATGGAAAGTCTATTGCAAGATCACTACATTCAGTTCTTGAGCATTTTGTTACCATAAGGTTGGTGATCATCCTTGAGTTTCTGTTTATGTGATCTTGACTAATTCTCATTAAGGGGTTTCTTGTCTTAAAAGTGTAGGATGCATCTTATCAAAGCTCATTATTTTTTGTAATTGACAAATGTGTGAAAACTATTTGTCCTCAATTTGGTCTTCAAGATGCAGGCATGAGTTACCTATTTGAGAGGTAATCTTGTCAATGTGTAAATTTGCAAAGTAGTTGTAGTTGTAGGAATTCTGGTTAAGAATGATGGTCATATTCTTGGGGAATTTAGCTCAACACTTTTCTTAATTTCAAGAAATTCTTCAATGTAATTTGAAAGGATGTGTTCGTAGGATTTGAGTAGAAATGGTACAAACTTAGAATGGGTGCTTCAAGCTTGAATGGAAGAAACCAATTCTGGTCAAAGGGAAAAATAGTGATTTAAGGATGTCATTGGGTGATGTCTTCCAACAATATGCTTAGTAAGGTGATAATTATTGAGTTATTTTTATCAGGATTTCTCAGTGTTCAAAAGTAAGTGACTTTCCAAAGGATGGGGAGGCCATAAAAGAATGAACCTATACTTGCACAAGAGGGTAGTCTAAGTTTGAGGAAAAATCATTAATGAAAAAGGTGCTGAATGACCATCTGATTAACAGATAGTAATTTTATTCATAATGCTTATGGATTATCTAAAGTGATTAACTTCTTGAGCTCAGAAAAATCTTCAGAATTTTGGCAAACAACTACTTGAAACTCTAGTTTTGGAGATTAGTCATACTTTCATTTTGAGTCACTGGTTTTCATTAAGAGAAAAAAATAATGTGAAAAGAAAGATTCGTTAGGGAAATCCTTATCTTGACTTTTCAACCCAAAGAATAGGTGTTAACTTTGTTCTCCCATTCTTAATCATGAAATGGGATCCTGGGAATGACTAGATCACTTGGGTCTTTTCACCAATCTAATAACAAATTTTTCTATGTAGGATTAGAGGTTCGTTGTTGATCATGTTTTTCACTATTGGTCATTCATCCTAATGTCAGTGATAGTGTACCTATAACCTACAAAATAAATTTCTAGCTTACACATACCCACAAACCACATCAAATGGTAATAAATATGAATGAGTAATGTGGAGTTACTGACCCCATAGGGTATGTTACCCAAAAGTGAACTTAGTACCGATCGTTGTACTATACATTTCAAATATCCATGTAGTTCCTTTTGTGAAAAGTAATGTGTGTGTAATGATGCCCTAGGATTCCCTTGTGCAAGTTTACAATGATAACTGGTCTAGATCTAGAATGTAGTTCAAATGTATAGTTTGTGTGGATAGAATAAATAGACTTCCCCTCCTTATGTTGTGTATGCAGAAGTGATGCAACCCTTGTCCCTTGAGTGAATGTGCTAGATGGATGGTAATGCTCTTATGTGCCTTTGGATGCAAGCTTAGGTGATAGTATATGAATGCAGTGATTTGCCCTTTATTTGGGAGCATATATATTGCATTAATATATGGGAGTAAATATATACATGTATTTATTATGGATATATATTTCCCTTGTTTGAATTTCATAATTGAATACTAAAAGAGCTGACCCAAAGTTGTTACTAGATTACCCAAAAGTAAAAGAGACCCAAAAGAGTGGAAGAAAAGAAAAGAGGGTCATGAGCGCCCAAGGGGACAAGAGCGCTTGGACTGGTTTCTGTCCATGGGAGCTTGTGTTGAGGCCATAAAAGATAAATCAAGTCAAATACTGACAAGATCTGTAGATTGTGTAATGATTGCCAATTAAAAGTAAAAAGACAAATAAAATTTTTCAAAGATCATTGTCAATTACTAGTTTCTTGCTTAGGAGACTCATAATAAATGAATTAGTATGTTTTATCTTCAAAATGTACTCAAATAGTGACATCCTTCAACTACTACAATTGGAATTGCTTAAATTGAGATGAAAGGAAATTTAGGTACATGATAACAAGCCTATTACCATACTAGAAATATGACATTTTTCTTAACTAGGTTGGGGGTAGGAAATAAGGGATAAAATATGTGGAATAATCCCTCACAGAATCGCAACAGTAGAAACTAATATGCAGAAAATATTACAGATCTCAAATAAAAGTGCAGAATAAAATAACACAACACAAAGAGACAATATTTAACGTGGTTCACCCAATTTGGGCTACGTCCACCAAGAATCACTTGCTCAGATTTTATTACAAGCCACCACTCTCTCAATACAATACCCAGATCTGTTTGGAGCTATGCTCAACAAACTCTACAGAATTCACACCCGAATTCAAAACACATCTGCAATGTTACATTCATACCTACCATATGCATAAAACCATATAAATAGACAACTGCTTAAGCAGTTTTACAAAACCGTGGGTATCAAAACCATGGGCCAAAAACCGTCCCATAAACCTATGGGTCAAAATCCCACCCATATGAGAAAATCACATTTCCCGATATATCGGGCACATTTTAAGGCCCAAAAAAATAAATTCAAGGGTTGTGCCCCCAAACCCCTGCTGCCCCCGAACCCCGAACCCCAAATGAGACAACTGTGGAAAGTGTACAGTACTCTTAGTGTATAGTCTTCAACACTTTCACACGTGAAAACAGGCTCCACAACCTAACAATCTCCCACTTGGAGACTAGTTTTCCTCTGAGCAAGCTTCTCAACCCTTCACTAGTTTCCGTGAAGACCAACCAAAGCCAAACACAACTTCAGTTTTTCCCTTGTGACCACCTTGGTCATCATGTCTGTAGGATTCTTACTGGTATGAATCTTCTCCAGCTTCAACTTCTCTTCCTTCAAAGTTGTCTTGATGAAATGGTACCTTAACTGTATATGCTTCATCTTAGAGTGGAAAGAAGAGTTCTTAGCTAGGTGTATAACACTCTGACTATCACTATGTAGCTTTCCTTCCTCCTGCTTATGCCCCAACTCCTCAAGTAATTGTTGTAACCAAATCATTTCTTTGCTTGCCTCTGTGGCAGCAACATACTCAGCCTCTGTGGTTGACAAAGCCACCAGCTTCTGTAGTCATGAAATCCAGCTCACTGTTGTCCCACCTACAGTGTAAACATAACCTGTCATGCTCCTCCTGCTGTCTACATCTCCAGCCATATCTGAATCTACATAACCACACAAAGTGGTGTCTGATCCACTGTAGCACAAAACTATCCCCATGGTCCCTCTCAAATACCGAAGGATCCACTTTACTGCCTGTCAGTGATCTCTACCTGGATCACTCATAAATCTACTCACCGCTCCCACTGCATGGGCAATATCAGGCCTGGTGCACACCATGGCATACATCAAACTACCAACTGATGAGTAAGGTACCTTGGACATTTGGTTTCTCTCCTGCTCTGTCTTGGAACACTGCTCCTTTGATAACTTGAAATGGCCTGCCAAAGGAGTCCCAACCGGTTTAGCATCCTGCATATTAAACCTCTCCAAGACTTTCTTAATGTACTCTTCCTGAGATAAAGTCAGCTTCCATTCCTTCCTATCCCGAGATATCCTCATACCAAGGATTTGTTTGGCTGCCCCCAAATCCTTCATAGCAAAGGATTCACTTAGCTGCTTCTTGAGTACTTTTATTTCCTGCATGTTTTTACCTGCAACCAACATGTCATCCACATACAGACACAGGATAATATAACTACCATCCTCAAATTTCTTTGTATACACACAATGGTCAGAATGACATCTAATATAACCTTGCTCCATCATGAAGCTATCAAATTTCTTATACCATTGACGTGGAGCTTGTTTCAAGCCATACAAGCTCTTCTTCAGTTTGCACACCATCTCCTCTTTACCTTTGACCTCATAGCCCTCTGGTTGCTGCATATATAGTTCCTCCTCCAAATCACCATGGAGAAATGCAGTCTTTACATCAAGTTGTTCTAAGTGCAAGTCTTCTGCTGCAACTATTCCTAGAACAGTTCTAATAGAAGTCATTTTTACTACAGGAGAAAAAATCTCATCAAAATCTATACCTTTTTTCTGTGCAAACCCCTTGACCACCAACCGGGCCTTGTATCTTTTCTTGCCTCCTTCTTCCTCTTTGACTCTGAACACCCACTTGTTCTGTAATGCTCTTTTTCCTTCGGGTAGCTTCACCAAATCCCATGTCTGGTTCTCCATGAGAGCCTGATGCTCCTCATCCATGGCTTGCTCCCACTTCTTCCTGGCATCTACCTGCATTGCTTCATCAAAGCTCTCTGGCTCTCCACTATCAGTGAGTAATAAATAATAAAGAGAAGGAGAAAAATGTTCAGGTTCTCTTCTTACCCTAGAAGACCTCCTCAATATAGGAGTTTGGGGTTCCTGTTGAGGAGGTTCCTGAACTGATTCATGTGTCACTTTTCCATCCAGAAGATCCTCTACCACTGCATATTCTTTCTTGGATTCTTCCCTATTTTCCTGCAACTGCTGCTTATACATGACTTTCTCATTAAAGACCACATCCCTAGATCGAATGATTTTCTTGTCCTTAATACTCCAACATTTATATCCAAAGTCATCACCACCATAACCAATGAAAGTACATTTTTCTGATTTAGCCTCTAGCTTGGTCCTATCATCCTTGTCTATATGAACAAACACCTCACATCCAAAGACTCTAAGAAATGAATAATCAACTTTCTTACCATACCAAGCCTCCTCAGGTATGCCTCCATCCAAGGCACTTGAGGGTCCTCTGTTTATCAAGTACACAGTTGTGCTCACCGCTTCTGCCCAAAAATAAAGAGGTAGTCCTGCATGTAACCTCATGCTCCTAGCACATTTCCATTATTTTTCTGTTCATCCTTTCTGACACCCCATTCTACTGCGGAGTTCCTGGAACCATCTTTTTCCTGTGGATTCCATTCTTAGAATAGTAATCTTCAAACTCATTGCTACAATATTCCCCTCCATTATCTGACCTAAGACATTTTAGCTTAAGACCTGTTTCATTCTCTACCAAGGCTTTCCATTTAACAAAAGTGTCAAATACATCAGATTTGTTTCTAATACAATAAACCCAAACTTTCCTTGTTGCATCATCAATAAAAGTAACATAATAACTTGAACCCCCAAGAGATGATACCTGAGCCGGCCCCCACACATCAGAATGCACCAGCTCTAACTTACTCTCTTTCTTTGTAGGTCCAACCTTGAGAAACCTTACTCACTTTTGTTTCCCATATATGCAGTCCTCACAGAACTCCAAACCTATTTCTGTATATCCAGGAAAATCCTTCTTTATGATCTCCATGCCCTTATGGCTCATATGACCGAGCCTATAGTGCCACAATGTTGTATCTACTTCTGAAGCCACAAGATTACAAACATTAGTGCTATAAGTGGTTAAATACAAGGTTCCAACCTTCTTACCTCTTGCCACCACAAGAGCACCCTTGGTAACCTTCCAAGAGTCCACTGTAAATATCACAGTACAACCATCACTTCCCAACTGCCCTGCCGATATCAAATTTCATCTTAATGTAGGCACATGTCTGACATCCTTCAATAGCCAAGTATTCCCATTCTACATCTTAACCTAAACAGAACCTTTTCCAACTATGTTGCAAGGCTCATCATCACCAAGAAAAACATGCCCAAAATCTCCTTGAACATAATCAACAAAATAATGCCTATGTGGAGTAGCATGGAAAGAAGCCCCCGAATCTAAAACCCAAGATTCAGTAATATTGTGCAAAGAAAGAATCAAAGCATCCTGACATACATTACCCGTTGCCACATTTGCCTCCTTGTTTTCTTCCTATTGTTTCTTCTTGTCCCAAAGCTCCCAACAGTCCTTCTTTGCATGCCCAGACTTTCCACAGTGCCAACATACTATCTTGCTTTTGGATTTTGACCTTGCCCGATCCTTTGATTTTCCACGGCTTCCTCTATTCTTCTGTCTCCCTCTAGTTTCCACTGTCAAAGCATTCCCTGAAGTAGAAGATTCACCAGAGCTTTTTCTTCACATTTCCTCACTTAGAATCACCCCTACAACATCCTCAAACTTCAACTTTGAGTTAGCTGGAACCGAGTTGCTTACCACCATTACCAGGCTATTCCAACTCTCAGGTAAAGAGCACAGAACTAATAAAGCCCTAACTTCTTCATCAAATTCTATTGTAACCAAAGCTAGCATATTTACAACCATATTAAAATCATTTAAATGATCTGCTACTGAACCATTCTCAGACATCTTCATATTAAACAACTTTTTCATTAAAAATATCTTATTAGAGGCAGAGGGTTTTTCATACAACTTCCCTAATGCATCCATCAGTTCTTTTGTAGTCTTTTCCTTTGAAACATTAAATAATACCGAAGATGCAAGACACAACCGGATTGTCCCAAGTGCCTTCCTATCCAGCAAATCCCATTCCACATCTGTCATGCTCGAGGGTTTGTTCACCTTCTCAGACAATGGAATATAAAGATCCTTCTGATAAAGGTAATCTTCCATCTGCATCTTCCAAAGACTGAAATTCTACCCGTTGAATTTATCAACCCTAGATCTTCCATCATCTGCCATAGCTCCCACTCAAGATAAAACTTTCCCTATGATTCAACACTTCAGCAAACCAAACCAGGCTCTGATACCAATTGTTAGGAAATAAGGGATAAAATATGTGGAATAATCCCTCACAGAATCACAACAGTAGAAACTAATATGCAGAAAATATTACAGATCTCAAATAAAAGTGCAGAATAAAATAACACAACACAAAGAGACAATATTTAATGTGGTTCACCCAATTTGGGCTACGTCCACCAAGAATCACTTGCTCAGATTTTATTACAAGCCACCGCTCTCTCAATACAATACCCAGATCTGTTTGGAGCTATGCTCAACAAACTCTACAGAATTCACACCCGAATTCAAAACACATCTGCAATGTTACATCATACCTACCATATGCATAAAACCATATAAATAGACAACTGCTTAAGCAGTTTTACAAAACCGTGGGTATCAAAACCATGGGCCAAAACCATCCCATAAACCTATGGGTCAAAATCCCGCCCATATGAGAAAATCACGTTTCCCGATATATTGGGCACATTTTAAGGCCAAAAAAAATTTCTTACTCAGGGGTGGGGGCTGCCCCCCCCGAACCCCAGATGAGACAACTATGGAACGTGTACAGTACTCTTAGTGTACAGTCTTCAACACTTTCACACATGAAAATAGGCTCCACAACCTAACATAACTAAGAACTGTGGGTGGCCGTTAGGTCGGGGATCACACAGGAACACTCCACTAAACCTGTGGAAAAGTTCTCGTACAAATTACATGAGAGGAAATTACAACGACACACCTAAACCATCATGGTTTAGAGATAATGAATTTTGCGGATTTCATTACTTAAAGGGTCACCAAAATGACAAGTGTTTAAGATTAAAACACTATAGTCAAGACCTAGTCGACAACGGTGATATAGAAGTAGACTTCGCTGCCACTTCCAAATCTCCAAACACAAACTTAGGGATATTCAAGGAGCATTTTCCCAATCATGAAGAAAAGAAAAAGCTAGATCGGGGATAATCATCTCAGAATAAGAATGCTAACTATGTGTCAAACAAAGACCATTTTGATGCCTTGATAGGTTGTGTTGATCCACTTCATTGAGAAAATAAATATGATTAGAATTAAGACAAGAGAGTGCGTCATGGTAATGCGATGAGCTCACCTTGTTATCTCAAATTCTGAACCTACTCCCCCTCCTCCTCAAGAGAGTCATTATGATGTGTTAGATCAACTAGAGAAGACTACAACTAAGATTTCAATCTTAGACCTTCTAAAGCTTTCTAACATCCATAAGGATATACTTTGCAAAACCCTACAGGGATCAGCAGTATCTATTTATGTTGACCCTACGCATTTACAGGCCATGGTAGCACAAATCACTCCCACAAGACACATAACCTTTAGTCTGACAGAAGCCTTAACTGAAAATCCCTCCCATAACCTACCCTTACATATTGAGGTAATAATCAAGCGTAAGAAGGTCAAGAGAGTGCTTGTGGATGGCATATTGGGTCTTAATATTTGTACTCTTAAACTAGTTCATCAACTAGGCTGCAAAAAATTTGATTTGGAGACAAAGGTCATCACCATAAAGGTGTATGACAATGAAGAATGACAATCAGCATGAATGATCACTTTCTCATTAGAATTTGATCCCATAACCCATGATACGAAGTTCCATGTCTTGGACCTGGAGCTCCCTTACAACATCTTGCTCAGTCGCCCATGGATTCACGTCATGTAGGCCATGCCATCAATGTATCATCAGTGTCTAAAATTGCAGTATGAAGGAAAAACACTTACTATACAAGGGGATACCCAACCGTTTGCTCATTGTAGAGCATTGTCAGCTATTTTTCTACCATTTACGAGTGTCCTTCTACGGAGATTGTTGTCCCTATTCAGTCGAAGGCCCTCACTTCATGAGTGGATCCGGACACCCTAACTCCCAGTGAAAATAGTGCGTCTACATCAGAATATCCTTTTTCTAAGTGGGAGATGAAAGTCATAAATAATGGCTGTGGAGAATATAATCTTCAGCAAGCCCTTATGGTTCAAAACATTCCGCTATTAGCCCAAGCATGAGGTAGACCTGTTATAAATTCCAAAGATCAAGGGAGAATTTCCCCTTTGACAATTTCACTTCAGGTGGCTTACTAGAAGATGAAAGAATCCTCAATGATATTATATTTCATCCTCAAGATGATGAAATGGCTTTGTGTTACAAGTCATCTAGGTATGTTATTCCTAACAGAATCATGCTTACTATGAGATATCAAGGACGTGGTTTGCGGCCACCAAGAAAAAGTTCCATTAGAATCTCTTTCAATACCTCATTCATATACTGGGTAAATCAGGTATTGGCATCCATTTGTATGAGTCTCACCCTTCAGATAACGAGTATGCTTCTTCTGAGAGTGAGGATAGTTTGTCCAAAAATGAAAGTGAAACAGATTCCTGGTGTAGTCTTTACAAAGACCTCACCTCTACGAACCTATTCTCTAACATGGCTATCCTTACCATAACCCCTATTACACCCACCATATCCCCTATAACTCAAAAATTAAACCTCATCTACCCATCACTCGTGAATTGGGATCAACAACAACACATACCTATTGACGTGTTTCAGAACGATGAGGCTATTGGTGAGTTCCTGGGCATCAGAGATAACATTCCAAGAAATGATCACAAGAAAGGCTTCTCCATTCAGCTCAACACATATGCGTAGTTCAGAGAGGAGGTATAATTATGTGGACACTTAAGTAAAAAAGTGAGCAAGGGAAAGAATCCTACACAAAAGCCTTACAGAAAGAAAAAGGGGAAGTCATATAGTGAAAACCTCTTTGAGGCACTTGTGGAAAAACAAGAAGAACACCTATGGAAAAGATAGTGTACCCATATAAAGATGAGGACCTCCCTGAACCACCTTTGGTATAAGAGGATCTCAATCTCCCTCCTGATCCTACGCACATGGGGGACGAGTCAAAGCTACTAGTGGAAGATACAATAGATGTTAACATTGGCACGAAGGAGTTACCTAGAATAGTTAAGTTGGAGCTTCACTCTCAGCTCAAGAGAAGAAAAACATTTACAGGACTTTTGAGAGAGTATGCAAGACATATTCACTTGGTCTTATGCCGACATGCCAAGGACTTGATCCTGCATTAGTGGTGTATAATATGTTGTGCACCCGGATGCCAAGCCCATCAAACAAAAATCTTCAGAAGATGCATCCTCGTGTCGCCTTGCTGGTAAAGGCAGAGCTAGAACAATTATTAGAAGTAGGCTTCATCAGGCCTATTGATTACTCAGAATGGATTTCCGATTTGGTACCAGTCCAGAAAAAGTCATTCAGTATCAGAGTATGTACTGATTTTAGAGATATAAACAAATCTTGTCCCAAGGATGACTTTCCTCTCCCTAACATCAACATGATTGTTCGATTCTACTGCTGGTTATGAGATGTCTTCACTCATGGATGGATTCTAAAGTTATAATCAGATAAATATTACAGAGGAAGATCAACACAAGACAAATTTCACAACCCCATGGGGGACATTCTA
The DNA here is from genome assembly GCA_019776745.2 of Taxus chinensis. NCBI lineage: Eukaryota > Viridiplantae > Streptophyta > Pinopsida > Cupressales > Taxaceae > Taxus > Taxus chinensis. The sequence continues at coordinate 42,110 of JAHRHJ020003256.1, read as the reverse complement.
TTACCAAGTCATGCCCTTCGGCCTTAAGAATGCAGGCGCTACATATCAGCGGGTGATGACTGTAATCTTTCACGACATGATAAGTGACATCATGGAAGATTACACAGATGATATACTAGCTAAATATAGAACTCAAGAGGAGCACCCAGAAATTTTTCGGTGTATCTTTCAGTGCCTAAGAGACTACAAAGTCCACTTTAACCCAAAGAAGTGTGTCTTTGGTGTGCTATTTGGGAAATTACTAGGATTCATTGTATTAAGGAGAGGAATAAAAGTGGACCCTGCAAAGGTCACGACTATCACAGAAATGCTCCTCCTAAGAATATTAGACAACTTTGTAGCTTACAAGGGAAAATTTAGGCCATCAGAAGGTTTATTTCACAGCTAGCAGACAAGTGTCATACGTTCACACATCTTCTTAAGAAAGATGTTAATTTCACCTGGGGGCCAGAACAACAAGTGTTTTCTTTACTAAAAGAATAGTTGGCTAAACCCCCTATTCTCATGTTGCCCATGGCAGGAGAACCCTTGTTTCTTTACATCTCTGCTACACATTTTGCAATTGGGACATTGTTGGCCCAATATGATAAAGAGTAGAGAGAAAAATTTGTATACTACTTGAGTAGAACATTGATAGCATATGAGCTCAAACTATCCACAGATCGAGAAGGCTTGCCTAGCCATGGTGTTTTCTTTCCAGAAGCTACACCACTATATGCTCAATAATAAAATCAAGCTTATTTCAAAGGTTGACCCTTTAAAGTACTTACTGTCAAAACCCACCCTAACTAGAAAGATGGCTAATTGGATCATCTTATTAAGTGAGTTCGACATTGAGTATGTGCATCAAAAGTCAGTAAAAGGATAAGTTCTAGTAGATCAGCTAGCAGAAGCTCCACCACTAGGTACCAAACCCTTGATCTTGGAGCTACCATATGCATCCATCATGTACCTTGAGGAATCTATCATTTGGAAACTATACTTTGATGGCTCCTTTACCTTTCATGGTTCAGGTGTCGGAGTTGTGTTAATCACTCCTACGGGAGACTTGATTCCCTAAGCCTTCCAACTTGGATTCCCATGCATGAATAATATAGCATGGAGTATGAAGCTCTCATCATAGGGATGAAGCTAGCTATCAAATGGGATATCAGATGAGTTAATTGCATTGGTGATTCAATGCTTATTATCAAACAAGTCACAGATGAATACAAGGTCAAGGATGAAAAGTTGCTTCCATATAAAAGAATGGTCGATTCCTTGAAGGAGTTCTTCAAGCAGATAACATTTGAGAAGATACCAAGAGCACAAAATAGAGCAGTAGATGTTATGGCTACAATAGGATCCATGTTGAGTATTCCTCAGGGAAAAATGATATGCCATTCTTCATTGAAAATCTAAGAACAACAACATATGACATACCATATTCCTATTTGGTGTGCGATGTTGTTGGTCCCTTTTCCCCATGGTACGCTAAAATATTTAATTACCTCCATGATGGAACCTTTCCCACTAACATTTCCCATGTTGAAAAACGCACCCTCATCCAGCGTATAGCCCACTATACCCTACTTGGGGGCACCCTCTTCTGTCGAGGCTATGACGGGAATCTGTTGCGATGTTTAAGTTCAGATGAATCTATCCAAGCAATTAAAGAGGTGCACGAAGGCATCTACGGGGCTCATACTAATGGGATCGTCCTAGTGAAGAAAATACTCAAAGTAGGCTACTATTGGCCTACCATGGAGCATGACTGCTGTCAACATGTGAAGAAATGTGTGGATTGTCAAAAGTATGACAACTTGATACATGTGCCGACGCAATCCTTGCATCCTGTCAAAACCCCTTGGCCATTCTCAAAGTGGGGTCTCAATCTAATAGGGAAACTTAACCTTGTCTCTTCAGATGGTCATAAATTCATCATTACTGCAACTGAGTACTTTACGAAGTGGGTAGAGGTTGTTCCTCTCACCTATGTTGAAGGTGCCAAGATCTCTAAATTTATCATGAACCATATCATCTGTCGATATGGTATCCCCTCTGCTATTATCACTGATAATGGTAAACCATTTAAGAATAAAACTATGAAAGCACTTTGCAAACGCTTTCAAATCTCCCTCAAGTTCTCGACCCCCTATTATCCATAAGGTAATGGGAAAGCCGAGGCTTCTAATAAAACTTTAATTCACATTATGTAGAAGATGGTGAACAAGATAAGTAGGCCATGACTGACATTTACAAATTCATCCTACCCTCTGGGCATTCAGAACTTCTATCTACACCCCCACAGGTGCCACTCCATACTCCTTAGTATTTGGCACTGAAATTCATACTACCTTTAGAGATCAAGATCCCTTCTTTGTGTATATTGAGCTAAGGGATTACCTAAATGAAGAGGAGGACTATAGAGTAGCTCGACTGATAGAGTTGGAGCTTTTAGACGAGAAAAGACTTCACACCCTCAATCACCTTAAAGAGTATCAGGATTGAGTGCGGCGAAGCTACAATAAAAGAGTCATACCTCATCAATTTGAGGTAGGGGATTTGGTGTTAAAAGAGAATCAAAAGAACACCAATAAGGACCATGAAAAGAAAGGGAAATTTGAACCCAATTGGCTAGGACCATATGTTGTGGTTACCAAGTTCGGTTCAGGTGCCTATAAGCTAGCCCATGCAGATGGTCAAGAGCTTCAAGAACCCATGAATGCAATGCATCTTAAGTGCTTCTATGCTTAAGTATGGGGTCTCTAAAATATCAAGAAAAGAAAAAAAGTATAAAAAAAAAAAAGAAAAAGATAAATAAAAAGGTGCGTCCAATAGTGAAAACCACACAATGGTGGCACTTTGGACAAGTCCTTTGGTGAAAACTGGTTTCCGGTGCCAAGGGAGGGTCTATTGTTCACAAGCATTTCAGGTTTAGGAGTATGAAAACTTTTTCCTAAGCTGGTATTTTCCTTTGTCTGAGTCCCTTGTGAGCCTATCCCCCTTTTACCATGATATGACTAATCCAACCTTTTGAATGTGGGGAATTTAACTTTGAATGAGCCCATCTCATGATGGGGGCAACTTCGTAGTGTCACTTTTGGTACATAACACGTGGCATTCTACCCTTGTATATCCCATCTAACATTGGGGGCATCCACGTTTCTTCATTTCCTTGCACATTTTCCTTGGAAAATTCTTAGAAAACATCAAAAACATTCGTATAACTTTTTGAAAGTCCCAAAACATTCAAATATGTTAGTTGAGAAAATAAAAAACATTCAAATATGTTTTTGTAGAAAACTCCAAAACAATAGAAAATTGTCTTAAGATAATCCCAAAAACAACAAAAAACATCCCAAAACTGTCCCATAAAAACAAAGTAGTAGTTTGCTTACTTTTAGTTGTTGGTTTGTATGGTTTTTAGTTGCATTGCTTTTTCGTATTGTGTACTTTAAGTTGGATTCATTTGATTATTTAGATTGAATGTTATTTTAATCTATAGGTGCATTGCATTGAGTTCATTTTATCTTGCATACTTGTAAATAAGATGTGTTGCTTTGATTAGATTTGTTTAACTTGTGCTTGTTATTTTTACTTGTACATTTTGTTATCATTTCATCATCATCACATATCACATATCACCATCACATCTATACATCATATATCAATAAATGCTAAGTATATATCACACATGTATGCTATAACTAATCATCAAATACCGTATCATCAATGGGGCAAGAGGGGTTGCGCATGATCACAAATCTATCCCCCCCACACCAATATCACAAATAAAAACATGTTTAAATTAAAGTATCTCATCAACATGCAATATGACATTAGCTAAGGCTATCTCATAATCTAACAAACATGTGATACAAATATAAAACATACAAGATTAAGCATGATATCTCATAAACAACATGTGATACATCAGTAATCCATCTATCATCATACATCGTCAAAAATATAAATGTCCATGTACAAAACAATGTGTCTCAAAAGTACATATGATATAATGAGCCATCATGGGCATCTATACAAAAAAGTGCCTTCATCACGAGGCATAATTAAAAACACTATATAATGTACATCTGTACAAAAAAAGTGCCTTCATCATGAGGCATAATAAAAAATAGTACATATGCCTTCATATCGAGGCGATACACCAAAAATATACATATAGTACATCAATAAGTAGAGTCAACAATGACTCGATCCCTCTCCATGACTATCCGGTGTAGGTCTTTCGCTAGGTGGGGGCATCTGAGGTGTTGGACGTGTAGAAGGTGTTGTGCCATGTTGTGTAGAACCATGCTGCTCTGAAGCCTATTGTCCTGAAGGACCCTGTACAGATCGTGTTGATCGCGATTGCCTATGTGATCTAGCATGAGACAAGCTATCAACTATAAAACTATACTCAGGAACTCTCTTCTCGGCTGGGACGGCTGCATAATACCACATCCTATAGTATGTGGCCTCACCTACTACAGTGGCATTGTGCCCAATCATCTGTTGTAATCCTGAAGCAATGCCTACCTGTTGAAGTGCATCACAATTTGCTCTCACACTAGCCAGTTGCTATCCATGCAACTGATCTCACTCTGAAATAGCCTGATCTCACTCTATATAGCCTGGTCCCTCTCTGACGGCAGTTGTAATCCATCTGTGACCACCTGGTCTCACTCTATCATGGTCTACATCCTCTCTGCTTTGGACTAGTCTCACTCTATAATGAGTTAATCCCTCTCGGTGATCACCTGGTCCCTCTCAGCTATAGCATGTAGTTGTATGGCTACTACCTGCTATAAGGCAGCTACCTACCCACCAACCGGTATATCCTCCTCCATCTACTCTCCACCCCACCATCTCCTCCATCTCTCAGTGGACTGTGGTGGACTCACGTGAGGGGGTGATGGAGGTGCTTGCATAGGTGCCTGTAATGGAACCTGAAGGGGCATCCATGGTGTCAATGCTTGTGGTCACACCACTACCTACTGCTACACTAAAACCTACTACTGGATGAGCACCTGTTGCTGTTGTACCTATTGCGGTCCTCCCTGTGGATCCGCCTGTGCTGCCTGTGTCTGGGCCCTAGGATCGGGACCCTAAAATCCCTACACTGCTACGTCCAGTACCTCTTGTGGAATGGTCAAGCGCTGAGGAAACATTGTAGCATACCAAGCAACATAGTCCTGTGAAGTGCCAGGATCAACTATTTGTACCCGTTGTACCCAAGGCTGAAAAACCACATGTAAAAAGTTTTCACGAGCTCGACCCAACCTGATCTGAGGCCCCATATGAAAGACCTCTCTGTATCTATGGGCATACCACATCTCAACACCAGGAATCCCCTGAATGAGACCAAACTGGCACTGAACCCAGTCTACCCTGTACCACTCCATAATGTGGCTCCTGCTCCCAAGGAGGAAATGATCAACCATCATTGTACAAAGCTCAACTACATCCTCAAGCCACTGATATAATCTGTATGGCCACCATGTAATCATATGGGGTTGTAGCTCATCAAACTCACGTCTTTAATAGTCTGTGTCCCCTGAGTGACCATGTACATCCTCTCTGACTAGAACCCAACCCATGACAGAAGGCTCTCCAATGGCTTGAGCTCTCAAAGCTCCTGCAGGGTGACCAATCGCAATATGGTCCCAAGCCCATATCTGTAGAAAAGTAGCAGGACCTATGGACCTCTATCTATGGTAAGATATCAAGTGAAGATCAACATATAAGTGAGCCAGTATGCACTAACCCCAATAGTAAACCTCTCCCTATAGAAGGTCATGAATCACTCCAATAAGGCCAAGGGGAAATTGAGCACCAGTCTTGTCAAGGAAATAATATGCCGCTGAAAGGAGCTAACAGAAACATAGGGACTCGACTCAACGTTTGATTAGCCATGCACCTCCTAACGAAGACCATCATACCCCATCGGGGTATATTTGTCACACCAAACATCTCAACTAAGCATCACCGAATACGGTGTTGGCGACCATCGTAAGTGATCAAACGACCCTGAATAGGAACTCAGAAGATCTGCCACACATCCTCTAGAGTGATGCTCATCTCACTAGTAGGCAGATGGAATGTATGACTCTCGCTCTGCATCTCTCAAACTAAGGTTGTGAGTAGGTTGTGGTCTACGGTAATCTGGGGCATATGAGCCACGTGTGCTAAACCCATCACCTCTAGTGTGATCTCCAAAAAATTCCGGTCGCGTTGTCTAAACGTCACCTTGTAGGCCTGGAGCCACACATGTCACTCCCACATGTCTAATGCATCTAGGTCCTCCTACAAAACCAATCAGGTCATTTATTATGATCCTATTCTTCTATTCTAACATTTGTCAGCTATTCTTCTACTCTATCATTTAATTTTTCTATTCTACCATGATTTCTTCTATTTTTCATCACTTCCTATCACTTGGGGTTTGTTAAAACCCCTATTTTCTACCAAAAAAATTTAAAGAATGTATTTTGTGCATTAGTGTTACCCCTGGTGGCACCAACACACCCCTTAGTGCATAGGCGCACTCTTCAGTGCACCAACGCACCCTTTAGGGCATAGGCACACTCCATTCAAATTTTCCTAAGCAATTTATGCACTGGCATCTATGCACAGGTGCATGCGCGCCCCTACCTAAATACAATTTGAGCATAGGTTTTTAATGCATCCTACCATTGATGACGCAATTTGCCCATATATATGCAAAATTTGCACCCCTTTTGGTTGCGGGATGCACATTAACTCAACTAAAAAACCTGTAAAACTACCCTAAAATGCATACATTTTAGGCAAAATTAAATGCTTATTAATTAACAAGGGTAAGATCTTAGTGCTTTGTGTACCTGATGGGTCCATATGTTTCTCAAGTCTCTATGTAATCTCATCACGTGATCCATATGGTGTTTTTCCCTAGCTCTGTACGAATCACCACCTTCTCCCGTAGGTTAGAGCTCTATTAATGGTAAAATGGTAAGTGAATGTGGTCTAATAAAACTTGCTTTACATGGTCTTATATTTGTTGTTTTTACCTTCCAGGTGAATGTTAAATCTCACCCCCAAAGTACCTTGAGAACTATATTTCTTCTAAAATTCTTCTAACACTTTCCTCGATGATTATTTTTAATAAATACGTTATTTTCGCACATTTCTTGGTGCATCACATATTTTTGCTTCCCGAGCGGCCTTTTCTACTACCTGGGGCATATTTTTACCTCATGGTCACTTTTAAAGTTATCTCATGAATTCGGTTATTTAGCTTCTATAATATTTTCACTCTGTAAAAATTAGCAAAAGGTTAAAACAACCAAGTTTTCTTTCTCCGGAGGATTATCCTAGTTAAAAATCCCAAAATTACAAGATAATTTTTTTTCAAAATGTTATGCAGGTTACACTGGTAAAAAGTCGTATACAAAAGCTTGTATCACTGCAATTATCCTCAAACATGTAATATTTCACAAAAAATCTCTCTAAGTTCTCCCCTGAGTGCCTGCGTATCTCCTCCCTAAATGTGATCTAACTCCATAACAAAAGGCTCTCCTTGATAACTTGACAATCTCTTAAATCTCCCGATCAGGGCAGCCAATTTCAATATCTTCCCAAGCCCATATCTAAATCAAAGTAGAATGACCCATGGACTTCTGTCCATGGTAAGATATTAAGTGAAGATCCACATATAAATGAGCTCAATGATTGACCCTTTGCATTGACCCTAACATTAAAACTCTCCCCTATAGAAGGTTGTGAATCAATCCAATGATTGCCAAGGGGAAATCGAGTACCAATTTTATTTTTAGGCAATAGTATATACCGCTGAAAAGAGATAACAAGAACATGGGAACTCGGCCTAGTCATCGATCAGCCATGCACCTCCTAATGAAAACTATCATACCCCGGCAGGGTATATTTGTCACTCCAAATATCTTGGCTATGTATCGCTCAATCCGGTCTAGGTGACCATCGTAAGTGATAAAAAAAACCATGAATAGGAACTCGCAAGATCTGCCATAGATCCTCTAAGGTAATACTCATCTCGCCAATAGGAAGCTGAAATGTTTAGCTCTCGCTCCACCATCTCTCATCTAAGGTTGTGAGTAGGTTGTGGTCTAAGGTAATCTGGGGCATGTGAGATATGTGTGTTAAACCAAACACCTCTAGTGTGATCTACATAATAATCCGGTCATGTCAAATTAAACATCACCTCGTAGGCCCAGAGTTGCATGTGTCACTCTTTTGTCTCTAACCTTTCTAGGTCATCATGCAACACCAATCAGGTCATTTAATTATGATCCAATTATTCTATAGTAATTTATCATTTATTCTTCTACTCTATCATTTAATGTATTTATTCTACCATAATTTTCTTCTCTTTTGATATAAATACCATCTTTACCGAGCACCTAGGGTTTTCTAAAACCTTGGTTTTCATCTTAAAAACACCTAAAAGTGACTTTTGTGCACTAGCACGCCCCTGAAAGCACCAACACACCCCTTTGTGCACTGCTTTTTTGCATAGGTGCATGTGTTCCCTTACATAAAGGGTTGGTTTTGCACTAGAGCATATGTTTATGCATAGGAGCATGTGCAACCATGCATAGCGTAGCATAGGTGCATGTGCACCCATGCATAGTGCAGCACAGACATGCCCCAATAGGGATACACATTTCTGCCACAAAAAGGTTGTGTAATTCTAGAGTACACATTTCTGCCACTAAAAATCCCTAATTCATAGTATGACGTGACATTTTAATCAAAATTAAATACATAACAATTGGCAAGGGTAAAGAAGAGTTTTGTGTACCTGTGGTCCATCTGTTGGGAGCACTCATGTAATCTCTCACGTGATCCGCATGATGTTTTTGGCTCCGCACCCTCACCATTTTCTCCCATAGGTCAGAGCTTCGATCAACAGTAAATGATAAGTGAATGTGGTAAATGAACTTGCCACGATGGCTTATATACCCATTTTTACCTTCTGCGGTGTGTTTCTCACCCTTAAAGTTCCCTGAGACTGTCATATTTCTTCTAAAATTCTTTTAACACTTGCCGCGATGAGTATTTTTAATAAATATTTATTTTTGACACTTTTTCACTATGTTGGGGCATGTTTTTGCTTCCTGACGGCCTTTTCTACTACCCGAGGCATATTCTTGCTTTGCGGTGACTTTTAATGCATTCTCATGCAAAGTAATTACTTCCATAATATTTTCTTCTATAAAAAAATTAAAAAATCACTGTTTCACTTTTTCAAAATTTTGGTAAATAAAAAAATTAAAAAATCAAAAAACCCTATTCCAAAATTTTGGTTCCTTGGAATTGTAAAAAATTTAAATTTTACAAAAAATGGTAATTGTGCAACATATACACAATCTAAATCCTATGTCACTTGAATCATCCTCTAAACATCAAAATTTGTCTCTGCATAACCATCTTTGTGACGTTCTTACTTGTTCTTTTCTCAATAACAACTTGTGGATCATCATGATCTACCTCCATTAACAAAAGTTAGGTTGCATGTTATGTCGATACTCCCATGTAACAGTGAGTTGCCAGAGATTGTGTCATAGTGCACGAAATATTTTCCATGGGACTACTTGTGTCCTCTATTATTCCCCCTTATATGTTTTATTGCTTGGGGCACCATAATTTTAACCCTTTTACATTTATTAAGAGATCCCTTAGATATATGAGTCGTGAAAAATAAAGGTATTCCATTGTAGCATGTCGGAGTGATGGTTTATTGATACCTATAGATCTCATTGACAAGATACCTTGTTGTGCTTTGGATTTTCTACTCCAATTTATTTGATTATTGTCATAAAGAGATTAATTTTTCATACTTGTTTATTTTCTTGAATATTGTATGTTGCATGAAGTTACGTTATTTTTAGCAGTAAACAATTGTTAGTAATTTAGCTTTTCATGATATTTTACCCTTTTTTAGTTTAAATAAAGGCTGATGATGTAGACCTAAGGGTATATTGATATAAACATGTTGCTTATTGAATAGGTTGGATGCAAAGATTGGGCTTGACCTATATTCTCCGATAATCATTTCTTCTCCATTATCATCTATTACCATTGCTATTAGTTTTTCCCAAATCACCCAGTACTTCAATAAACAACCGGACATTTATCCCTATCCTTATTCATTCTCAATATAAGGGTTTTGCGCCCATTCTGACTCATTTTCTTCAATCCATTTCAAATCAATGTTTCGATTGTCGATTGACTTCTTCTGATCACCCCATCAACATCGAGGGGGCATCCTTCATTCCAGCTAATTTTGCCCATGTTTATTACATGTTTATGCTTGTCACTATACTTGAAGTGAAGTCACTAACTTCATCTCAAACAGGGGAAAATGTTGACACCTAAATTCTGCTTTTAATCTTACCAAAGAGGTTAAAACATAGGTAAATACTCTTCATTCTTTTGCCAATTACTGTTATAATTAGTGATCTTTGCTAATTAACTAACGTAATATATTCTTACCAATTTAGCCAATTAAAAATGCACTTTGTTGAATAGTGCTTAAACCCTTCAACAAATTGAGGATGCCACTTCATGGCGAATCGTAAGTCAAAATCCTCTTCAAAATAGACAATTAACGTTTATTAGCTAATTAAGCCTATTTTGCCCTTTATTTGATCAATATACCTTAGTATTGGCTCAAAACCCTCTTCCAACCACTTAAAGATCACCCCATTCACATCTACAATGTCTCAACAAGCTTCAAAATCTTATCCTAGCCTCCTAGTTGACCCTAAGCGATTGATTAAGGCTTCACACCTCTTAATCACTTGGTAATTCACTAATTGTGATTGGAAAAAATTAATCATGATTAGAAATTATAATCTAATCTGGGGCTTATAGTCCCGCATGCACCAAAATACAAGTTTCCCTCAAAATCTTGAAACTTTTAAAAAGGGTGCATCTCATTCCTTCTATACTTTACACCATGCTTTGATTTGCATCTTATAATAAATATGTTATATAGCCAAGTTCAATCCTTACTTAAAGCCTTCAATAGATTAGTAGACTAGATATTCCAAAATGACCAAGTAGTCATTGTGAGAGACCATTTCACCTTATTTGAAGTAGGATGTCCATAACCATCACCCTCCTAACCCTTATTTCGGCCCATGTTTAAGGTCATTCAAACATTTAGTAGGCATCTTTATTAGATTTTGTATTGTTTTCATATAGTTAAACATTCTTTTAAGCTTATATCTTAATGTCACATATCATAGATTATAGAATCTTGGCTAGATGGATGGCAATGGTGTTAGCTTTCTTTGTTTAGTCATGCAATTTTCTTTGTAAAGTTTAGGGTGCTTTCAATAATATTATACTTATTAACTACCATCTTTATCTAATTATTATATGTTGGATTAATATATTATCATTGTTTTTACTAATAAAAGATTAATGGATGTTAATTTATCTATGCATTAAAGTGCATAATTTTGTACAATTCCTACTCAATGAATGTTGAATTTTTACAAGACAAATATGTAATAAAAGATAAAGGAGCATACCTCTTTAAAGTGTTGTTGTAGAATATTCTATTTATCATTTGGATCTTACATGTCAAACAACATTGTCATGTTTATTATTCATGTACAAGGTCAATTAATATTCTTATTTTTATTTAACAATTTTAAATTTTTAAACAATGATATGTTAGTATTTTCACATCTTATTAGTTCTTTTCATACGATAAATTACTATAACTTTCACTACAACTTATTGATTTCAACATATTTACGAATCAAAGACATTTATGTTAGTGCCTATATTTTAAATGTTGGAATATAAATTAAATAATTTCAGAATTAAAAAAAAAAAAAACAATAAAAATATTTATTTGATTTTCTATTGGTTACTTTTTCACAATAAAACAAGATGTTGAGTCTTAACATCAAGTACATTTTTTTCAATACAATTAATAAGTGTCACAACAATTAAGTGCACAGATGGAATGTTCTATTCATTTTCAAAATAAATATTAATATATGCATGCCACCTATTAAAGAATGCATGATGTCATCATATTTATTATTTATGAAGGTTTAAATATTATTCTCTTACTTATCAAGCATGTCACACTTAATTTTGTTCTAATTCTTTTATCATAACTTTATTACATTATAATTTTATTAATATTGTGAATTACAATTTCTCCCTTCAATAAAAAAAAATCGAAGTCTTCAAACATTGAAATTAATCGTAATTCATCTTTAAACAACATTTTAAAACTCGTCTTGAATAACATTTTTTAACAATTTAATAGACTTCTTGTTACATTTGCACAGTAGCATATTGTCACAAAGAATTATTGTGAGCCCATAGTAATATACATATAACAAAACATTGTCATGCAATACTTATACATTATTCTATTTGTAGTTATTTTATTTCATGTTTCTTTCAATCCTTGGAGGCAAGGACATTTTAAAACTCCTCTTGAATAACAATAAAAAACTAGAATATTTCTAAACGATGTTATTATAGCATATATTATGTATCATGTCAAAACTTAATAATATATACATACTCAAATTAACTAATATTATAGTTATTAATTGCCATCTTTATCTTTATTATATGTTGGATTAATAATACAGAGAGAGAGAGAGAGAGAGAGAGAGAGAGAGAGAGAGAGAGAGAGAGAGTATCATGTTATATTTATCTATGTACAACAAGTACAAAATTTTGTACATTTACAAAAATGTTAGGTAGCAAGGATGTCTTTGACCATCTATTGGTTAGTGAAAATGATGACAATCACAAGGTGGAGAATACCTTATCTTATGACCACTAATAGTAATCAATGAATTTTAATTTTTTACATGACAAATATGTAAGTACTCTTACAATGTTTGGTATGAATATTGACAACAATTAATTCTCATTCTACAATCACAAATTTGTTAAGTAATAAAATAAATTTGTGTCAATAACATGTAATTAACAATAATAATAGTTTATATCTTTAAAAAATCTTATACAAAATTACTCAACATTTAAAAAAATCACATTTCTTACTACATACTTTACACTTTTATGACAATTGTTAATATAATATGTATTGAATACAATTAAACATGTTTAATTTCAATAACAATATGTTCAATAGGAATGAATCACTGTGGCACTTATTACCTTGATAACATACGACTATGCGACACTTATTACCTTGATAACATATGACTATGTGGCACTGTCATTATATTAAATTTCATATTTATTGGATAACACCCACATGGGATTCACTTAGTAAAATTATGGCATAACACGTTTGTTCGAAGGATATTAAAGAATACTATTAATTCTAGTTTTTACCTATAATTATTCAATTTATAATACCCCCTCCCATTATATTATTAGAATGAAAATACCCTCTATTTTTTCCATGTACTTTACTCACCCATTTTCCATGACAATTTTATTTAGCCCTTTTTATTTCCACCCTAATATATTAAACAAAAAATATATCATATTTCTCACTCATTGTTTTTTTTAATATGCATTTTCTCTCGAAAGATAGTTTGAAGCCATTCAAGACCTTTTACCAATTACCTTATTAAATGTTAATCTTTATTCATTTATCAATAGTTCTTCAAATAATTAAGATGGTGAAATAATATAACTTATGTTGAAAAACATACTCATTCTTAGTTTTCTACCATCTTATTATTTCTTGGTTAAGAATCTCTTAATTGAGATTTCTTTATTCAAAAAAATATTATAATTTAACTTTATGACCACACTACTTAAATTCAATTTTAAGGTAAATTTAGTTTTAAGAACTAGGGTTCACAAGTTTTAGTTTTAGATTAAAATTAAACCTCCCTTTCCTTTGGCCCACCTCTCTAACCTACCCCCAATACCTGATTCAATATTAATAAATTAAACCCTTTCACCCCCTCTTGTCTATCGGTATATTGACTTTACTTTTATTAATTTTAATTACCTCAATATGAACCCATGTGCTAGGATATTGCCTAGCTAATGAACCCCCCTGTGGTTCCATTGCTTTGTGGCTTGGAGTAACTTATGTATGTTTGAAAACATTATTTATGGACTTCTACAACCCGAATAAGATTGCACTAACAATTTTACACACTAAAATAAATTTGCAACAAACCAAACATTATGTAGAGGAACTACACACTCATGTAAATATTGCACAATATACTTACACACTAAACATAATGCAACATAATACTCAATGGCCAACCAACAACACTTTTTTAAGTTCGTGGCTTTCCAACGACACAAATTTTTTAACTTAATGTGAATTCCATTAAATTCAATTATTCAACTATTTTAGGTTGATATAGGATTTTTTTTGTGAACTCGGATACTCTTGTATCACATATCGTGCCATGTTCGTATACTTACTTTACATGGTTAGCTATTATTTTATTTGTATATGAATTTTACACACTATGTGAATAACTCTTTATTTAGGGATGATTAATTTGCATGTTTCATTCATCGTATCAAAAGGGGGCTTACAATGGGCTTGCTTCAACTATTTGAGGGGAAATTGATCACGTATTACAACCTTTTATATGATTTGAAGGGATAGTTGATTACACGAGGAATGGATTTTATCCATCTCAAGTTATATCCATATTGAGGCACTATATTCACATTTTGAGGATGTATAATCACATTAAGGGACAAGTTCATCACAAGGGGCATACATATTATCGATATAAACACATTTTATTTCAAATTTTGAGATATATGGTGAGCATTGGTATTGCGTAAGCACACTTCAGGTCAAATTTTGGTTTTCAACGAAAGATCCATTATTTACATTCAGATATATTTTAAGTTCCCACAAATAGAGGTTGTTATCGTTGCAAACCCTTATTTGATTATTTGGCCAAGCATACAGTAAGGTTGGATCAAGTTTCTCCATTTCAAGATTGGTTATTCAGACACCCGATGTAGTGTGTTTGGGACTTATGAGGCTTGAATTCTAGCACGACCTTCTTTAGTTTTAGTTGAAGCATTTACGTTCCTTGGCTCTTTGGTTCAGAAATGTAATCTTCTGGAGCACATTCACCCCAATTTATTCTCCAATCGATTTCACAAGTGGTAGCTTGGTTTACATACCATTAGGTGTATTTATTCCTTATATTTTTGAAGACTCTCATCTTTCAACTGTCTTATCATTATGAAAATTTAATCTACACATGTTTTCTTGCAAATTTTCACATGGAACAAATGGCACATTCTAATAACACACGTCACCACTCTTAGTAATTATCACATGTACACATTTATTTTATCCTTTTAACAAAGTATTTTTCAAATAGGGGCATTTGTAGACATATAAATTTGGTCTTTGACAATTGGCAAGATTATTTTTGGAACTCTTTAGTACACTTGGAAAATTAACATATATTTGACTCTTGAACACATTTACCTCCTATCATTTTACCCCCTATCATTTTACCCATACACTATCTTTTCCACCTCCATCTTCCAATCATACATATTTAGGATAAACTCATTCTATACATGCATATCTTATAAATTCTAGACAAACAATATCTAACCTTCATATTCTTATTTTCATCTTCCATACACTACCGTCAAACCTAAACATTGCCTTTTTTAGCCAATGTTCGGGAGTGACTATCAAATTATTTTAAAATGTGGTAATATTCATTAAGTTAACATGGATACATTTCAAGGCTCAAACATAAAAAGAAATTAACGTTGAGTTTGCTATATTTACATATGAACCCTACGTTCATTTGTCACTTTTTATCTCTCTTATTTTAAATCTTTAAAGAACAAACGCAGAGTAGTCCACAAACAAATTTGAATACAAAGAAGTCATAGTTACATAGTGTTAACGACCAAATTTCACATGAAGGATCAAATCTAGATTGTAAATTATTTTCATAGCTTTTCTCAAACTAGTGGGAGAACTACATGTGGTCTAATCCCAATTCAAAGTATTGTTACGAAGATGATGCTTACTCATAATGGGGAATATGTTGAGGTAAGTCAACCCAAAAATTTAATCCTTTTTTAAGGTGTCTTATCAATGATCACACATTATTAGGGTGTGGAAAAAGGAGATACCACACAGGATTCATGACATTAGATCAAAGGGTTAAAATACCTCAAAACTATATTACAAACATAATGGAAGTGCTCCAATCAGCTTTAACCCTAGAACTCCCTCCCAAACACTACTTTCATACACATATAATGTTGTAAGATGAAAGCATATGAATTGGATGGTCATGTCTTGATAGGCTCCCCACCCCTAATTTTCTTTAGAAATTCTAATGACATATTTTCTAGGTGATTTCAGGCATTGACACTTTCTTTACATCACTCCTACAAGAAGAAATAGGTTGGATCTCTCCATTGTGTACTTTAGAGCATCATCTCTCTATTTTATTAGTCTTGAAATGTCCAATTAAATCCAAATTTAGGTTTAGATTACTTTGCCTTATTATTTTTATTTGATAACCTAAATTAAGATCAAAATTTAATCCTTTTGGGCCATAAGGTGCAAAATAATCAAAACAACATCACCTTTGGATCACCCTTTCATTTTCTCAAAGTGTCACTCATCAAACTTCCTTATTTCTCCCATCATCGGTTACCCAATCGATGTCTTGTCGAATATTTATACATCTAACTTTATCATCGCGACTGACGACGTTAACTAAGATGAGATGGTGAATTTAGGTTATATCCCTCTATTTATAGGTGTCATTATTTTCATTTCTCCAAGTTATATCTCTGGCTACACTCATAAATATGCTCTTAAAGGCCAAGAGGTTTTAAGGTGTAGAGAATATTACACTTGGCGGTCATCATTGGAGCCTTGTGTTACTAGGAACATCAAGAGTGGGAGTTAATCCAACAAGTCTACCTTAGTCTTTGGAGTCCCCATATTTTGGTCTACTTAGGTCTTCTTCCTATCTCTCATGTGATTTACCCACAACAATCTCTCAAAAGGTGTTACAAATCAAGGAAGGGGATTGATGCATTGATAATGTCCACTCAAAATTAAGTATCTCTAATGCTAAACTCCTTCCTTCGAATTTGTGTGATTGATTATTTTAATGTATCATGTATTAGACTCGAATAGTGTAGCATATCTTTGTCTATTACACTCTAATTATCTTTATAACACATGTTTGCCACAAAATCATATTACAGCGCTTACTTTAGCATTATCTCTTTCCTACTACATATAAGATTCTAGTTAGACCCCATATCATATATATTTGATATAGGCTTTAGAACCCTACATCTTTGATATTGAGTTTGTATTACCCTATTCTAGATCCATTTATAACCTTCATATATTTTTGTCCCTTCCAATATATCTTGCTCGTGTGTTGGCTTTAGTACACTTATCCTAATTTGTACAGAGATGATTGTTATATTGTTCATCTTAGCTTTTCCATACATTTCTCTTTCTTCTCATGTTTCATCTTTCCTTTCATGTTCTCTTCTCCCTTTTTCTTGTTGTCTAGGGTTTTCATTAGAATCATACTTGTACCTTTCAAGTTCACTAGCACCACACCTCTATAGATATGGTGCTCATTTTTGTTGTGGGCCCTCCTAACCTTTATTTGCATCCTAGGGTTTTGACCCTTATTTGTTGGCATTTTGGTTGTATTGGTATATATGCTAATAGAGCCCTAATTTTAATTCCAAAAGTCAATACATACATAGGTGCATTAGTGTATATAAAACAATTGTACAAAAGATAGATATCAATTGAACAAATATTAGAGAAGCATTCTAGTGCCAAAAGCAATTACACACATTTAGAGCAACATTGAAGCCTTTTCAATTTTTTTGAATAACATCTAGTATTTATTGTTTCATTGAATATGTCATTCAAAGTAATAAGGGTTTGATACTAACATTACATTGAATTACGTACCAACTTGTATTATATTTGGTCTATTCATTTCAAAGAATTGTCCCATAAAGGGGCATAATAATAATAATAGAGGGTTAACATATGCCCCTCAAAACATCTCTCATTGTTTATTGTTGGTTTGGAAGGTGTTTTTGAGCTATTAAGGTTATGAGGAAGGAAATCAATTTGCCATAAATAAATAAATAAAATCCAGAAGAGCATGTTAAATTTTTAGAGTCTCAAAGTAGACAAACAAGGCCGTACAATCATATTTGGGTATTGGCAAAAGTTCTCTCTTCCTACTCTTTTTTTTGGGTCTTCTTTGCCTTATTATCTAAACATATGTTACATCATTTGTTTCTCACAATTGCCTCCAAAATTATGATAAGCCATATATTCATCTAAAACCCCATTTTAAATTATTTGTTCTTCAAGAATATTTTTGCAGACATTTCAGTCTGATTTATATGTTTAAATCTAAATTGTAATGTTTGTGGGTAGATGTAATGCATTGTTGATATCAAACGACTTTCCACATCTACTATCATCCAATAATGGAAAGAAATATCTCCTATCATCTAATAATGGAAAGAGATTAAACTTAACAGAGTTTATGAAAAGATTAATGTAACTCAACTATGCTTTTGTTTTATGTAAGCAAGGGATGCAAATAGCTAGTACATAACATTGAGAGAGTATCTACCAAAGATAAAAGAAACGCATATATGTTAGAAGAAAAACATTTAAATATAAAAATGGCAGGAAAATCATATTCATTCCCCCCAGTTGAATGAGGTCCAATTGCTCGAGCAATCTAGACTAGAAGAAAATACAAAATTAAAAATTATTCAGTCATGGGCATTGTGGGATTCCCTTCAAACCGTTCACACCAAGTAACTTTTGTTTTAGTGACCATGTGAGCATATTTCACAGTTAGAATGTGTAAAATATATCAAATGAACTTGCTCAAACTTGAGCCTAATACTGAACACATTATTCTGTACAAAGCTAGACTGACAACATTTTCCTATTCATCATGCACAGTGGCTGCAGCAACAGTAGAAACCATGGTGTTGACTCCACAGACATTGTACCCTCTGCACAATTTATAGTAGCCTTGTTCACCCCAGTCAGGACCCCACGAGTTTTTGATGATCCAGAATGGTTTCTCCTTCAGTCTGCTAGGTGCATACCCTGCTGCACCATATCCTACAAGCAATACTCCATGATCCAAATTTCTTTTGCTGCAAACAAAGGGGCAAGATACTCCTCCTACATAAGTTTGCATGAAGACAGCATTGACACCCACTGCATCAACCAGAAACACATTTTTGATTTTTAGTCCTAAAATAAGATTACAAGTCGCGCCATAAAATAATATATTCTTGTTGATTATCGAAGAATTAACATAAATTAACACCAAAAAGTACAAAATATATGTAGACTTTCAACTCTTAGACAGAGTTGATGTATAAGCTCTTCCTAAAAAGAGGAGGTAAGTATGTTAGATGAAACTTCAAACCTGCCAGTGGGCCATTCTTGACCAAATTGGCTGCAATTTGACCTTCATCAATGGAGACTGTGCTAAAGTTGGCAACCTTGGCTGCAACTTTAGTTTTGTCAAACTTGCAGATGCCGTCAGTTCCAGTGTATGGATAGTCTTCCTCTTTTTGTAGCCCACCAGCTTTGAGGGCATACTCATAGGCAGTTGTCATGAGCCCACCATTACATCCAGAGTCACACTCACCTGGCTCTGAAGGATCACACTGCCAATACAAAAATAAAGAATGAAAAAAGTGTACTGTTAGTTTACAACAATCTTTTTTCAAACGGAAGTATTTTAGGATGTGAGGAAAACAGACCTCATGGTCACAATCTACGAGTTGCTGCTCACTGAGGCTAACCAGCTTTCCAGTCTTTATGAAAGTGGCTCCTTCAATGGCTCCTGTTGTGCTAAATGTCCAGCAAGATCCACAACTACCCTGTACAAAAAAGTATTAAGATTTCTTCAGTATCCTCGTCAAAAGGGCCTTACATCTCATAATGTAATATAATATACTATTAACCTACACCAAAAGGGTTGTATCTAAAAACCCCGCATGTTCGAATTTTGGGCAGGTCTGATGAACCGTTACAGCGAATTAGTAGCAACATAATAACCCTGTTACTAATTCGCTATGACGCTTTGACGGTGGGTCAATGAACTGCCCAAAGCAGGGAATTAGTAGCAACATAATAAAACTGTTACTAATCCGCTATGATGGTGGGTCAATAAACTGCCCAAAGCCGCAAATTAGTAACAATACAATAACTCTGTTACTTATCCGCTATGACGGTGGGTCAATAAACTGCCCAAAGCCGCAAACATATGTGATAGATAGGACCTTCACCACCAAAAGTACCTGATTTTTGACAGGAGTAACAGCTCCAAGGTCTCTCCAATCAAAGTCCTCAGGCAGATCATCAGTGGGCAGCACAGGGGCAGGGGAGTTGATGAAAGAGGGAGCCCTGAGACCCAGATGATGTCGATGAAATTCCTCCTCTGTCAAATCTGAAAACTTGGTAATCCCATGCACGGCCCCACGATCTAATTTCTGGTGATGCACAACTTTCCTTAGATTGCTCTTGAATATGGAGAATCTCTGAGCATGCTCCTCTTCTCCTGAATATTTCTTGTTGAATTTTTTCACAAAATGGGCGAAATGGGTCTCTGCATCCAACAACCCTTTCTCAAAATCATGGTCTATTACCTGGCGGATTGGATTGTCTTCCCTAAGTACACCATTGATATCAGAAGCAAAAAAGAAGAAGCATTCACAATTTCTACGACAATGGCAGAAATGAAAAGGGCAAAGGAGAGAATCGATACATTATTCATTGTCATTGTGTAATGAATTCTTCTTCAGGCAGGGCTGCATATGTTGTTATAGATATGAGTGGAGGGTGGAATTATTTTGGAATGGCAGATGGGAAAACTGTTGGGTATGAATGGTCGGTTTTGAGATGAGAAAAGCAGACGTGCATGGGACGACTAAGAAAAGAATATGCCGATTCGACCGAAAGTATTGTCACAAATTAATTAGTGCATAATATTTTGAGTTAATTTTTTGGCTTTTTGGCAATTTATTGGGAAACTAAGGTGCCATCAAAAGTTGAATCGGTCGACGTTTTTGTGTTTGAATAAATGCATTAAACATCCAAAGGAGTTTTTGTAGCACATAAGACTAGCAATGGCACCTAAATGGTGTGATGGAGATTTCGAAGGGGATGTGTTGAAAAAGTTAAATTTGTGGCAGCGAAATATTGTAGGAGAAAGAGGGGCGATGAAGAAGTGTTTGATGGAGGAGAAGTTAAAGAGTGAGGAAAATGTTGGGGGGAACCAATGCGAAACTCTTCTTTCTTTCAACCAAGCACATATGGAGCAACTTCCATTTTTGTCAAACACTTGAAGGAGAAAGGTGGTGTAGTACAATTTACTAACTGCAATGTTAGTCTTTGTGATTTGTGGGTAGTTAGAGCACACACCAATTTAAGGGGAATTTGTTTTCATGTGTTCTGGGGCACTTCAGAGATATGGATATATAGAGTTGACGAGACATCCCATGTGTCGAGTCAATGTAGTAGTTGAATTTGATAACAAAAAACATGGTTGATCAGGTGGTTTGCGCCATCTTTATAAACCATTATCTAAAGTTATTCTCCATGCTAGTCCATATAACAACATATATTGTCCGTAACATTTTTCCTTGTTTATTTGTAGTTGACGTCGCCTCCTCAACAATCAAGGTTCTTAACACTCGTTTAATTTGAAGCATTGTCATGTGCATCTATATCAGGCAAGGTTTTCGTGACCGCCACTCTTTCATCGACTCCATCACTACTAGCAATGTTATCATCAAGTTTTGAACATGTGAGTGGGAACTGTTCTTATAGCGATTAGGGTTTATCTTTAGTGATTAAGGTAGAGATTAGGGTTTATCTCATCAACGATCATGATGATACCATCCATTAACAACCACCTACACAAAACCTTGATCGTCCTTTCCTTGACTCGATTGTTTATTTAATCAATGCATGTGAGAAACAACCATTGAGGCTCCCATTTAAAAAAACCTATCAATGTAATTAATGTTTGAGGCATCGGAAAAAGAGAAAATTAATTGTTTTACGGCCTCATGTGTCCTTCAATGCTCATGCTCATCCAAAGTTATAAATAGGTAATAATTCATTTTAAAGATTATAATTCAGTTGACCGGTTTGAAGATTAAAATTTGGTTGATTAGTTTGACGATTATGATTTGGTTTATTTATCTATTTATCATGGCACTTCATACTTGTTTGAGAATTATTATTTTGTTTGTGATGGCATGGGTCATGAATTTAGTAGGGGGAGATGTTATGTCAACATACATGTCACCAATTTGAAACAAAATTGAAAACACTAGTGTTCATCTCATGTTTGTGTGGAAGCGGTAAAAAATGTGACATTGAGAGGCTCATCATCATCAGTACGGTCGACATATTCAAGAAAGGAACACACTATTAGCTTGAAATATATTCAAAATAAATCAATATTTGGTGTATATTTGGTTGTTGGAAGCAAGTTCGTTGTGGTGTAAATGGAATGCACACATGGTAGGACAAAGGTGATATTCGTGGTGATGAACTCAATGAGTAAAATGCCAATAGAAAATCTAGTCAAAATAGAAAAAAACACGAGTATAAATACATTTTATGGAGATTAATGGATCCTAGTTCATGATGGTATTGGCATTCTCTTAGTATTACTGCGACAATGACCAAGGTAGTAGATCTCGATATCCTCCTTGATTTTTTGGATACCTTCGGGAACTCAAATTTGGATGGAAATCTCTTCACATCCAAAGGATTCTGATAGGTTGAGAACATCATTTTAATAGAGAAGACAACAACAAAAGTGATAAAGGAAATATTGGATTTTTTTTGCTCTAATGGGATCCGATGTATCCATAACGGTGCTAATGTTCCTAGTGGGTAGAGTAAACCTCCTCACACTCATCCACATGGACGGATGTAATGTCGATGTGCATCAACAACCATATGGATCACAACCATCCACATTCTGAAAAGTGTCAAAATCAAGACCTAACAATTCTAATATGGGAAACACATTTGGTGCAATAAAGTGATGGCACACTTGATGCCTCACATTTCCTTGAACGTTAGCTGGTAAAACTGGATTTATTCAAACAATTATATGAGATGCAAATCATGATGAACTATTTTCAAGTAGATAGTGGGAGAATTTTTCTCTTTCTTTTTTTGAGATGCTACATGAGTTAATGACCCAACAACTTGACACACTTCATGTCGCGTTAATGCAGGGCGAATTTCTCTTTCTTAAGCCATGTTGTGAGGTTTTCCACAAGTGTATATATGTGACAGCCGTTTACACTTTTCATGTTCTAAGTTAAAATTTTTAATTATATAGCAATTCAATAGTGGGGTGCACAATACTTGTGGTTCTACTTAAGAAAGTCATCTTAAAAAAATGAGGTACAAGTGGGTATAAAATGTGTAGCTCATGAACCTTCGTTACTGAAAAAGAAAAGCAAGAAATTGTGTAAAAAGTAGCAGGGAGATTTCTTTGTAAAATGAAAAACATTTAAATTATGTAAAAAGCATCAGGGATTTATATTTTCTGTACAGGAATTTGTCATAGAAAAGAAGACTTATTTGATCATTAAATAATCGATTCGAAGCATATGCACAACCATATGCATTCACCAACTACATTTTGATTGCACGGGGGGCATTTTGAATGTTGGAGAAGTTTTTAGAGGTGTCAAGGGATTTACTATATTGAGTTGGAAAATGAGGAGTTAATTCTCATTATATGATGCGTTAGTAATAAATAAATAAATTTGCAACACAATATAATGATAGTTATGCCTAAGGTTTAATATAATCTTTTCCTAGATTTCACCTTAGGAGATTTGGGGTGGGTAATTAAGAAATCCCATCTACTATCTTAGCAAGAATTTAATAAACGAATAAAAAAGAAGTGTATCGGATCAACCCAATACTCTGGTGGAAAGAATCTTTTTTTTTTCACTGACCCAAACATGAGCGGGTTAAAATTACCATCATTTGTTGTGTAGGTATTAAAATTTCCAAAGCAAAAATGTTTTGACTATAATAAATTTAGTCTAGCCCTTTTTTTAATCTAATAAACTTGTTGATTACCTAAAAGCATCTTCTGGTGAGAAAAACTATTTGATGAAACGTAGAATGACTTAAAGACCTTGCAGTGAAATCATAGATGGTTGTGATGCATATGTGCATCAATGACCACATGTATTGCGGTCGTCCACGTTCTGACAAGTGTCATAATTAGGCCTTAGTAATTATAATAAGGAAAACACCTTCGATGTAAAAATTAAAAAGAAAAAGAAACCTTAGTTGTGAATTGAGACTTGAGGTGGCAACCAATTATGAATGAGTACCTATGTGGTTGTGTGGAGCTGGTAAGTGGATGGTGGCTTAACAATGTTTACACCTCCCATTGTTGGACTAAATCCCCGAATAGTGAATCAAATGGTGGCAATAGTTCAAGAGATAGAGTACTACGTGTTTCTTAGCATCCAAAACAATGGGATAATTGTTGATATGGCAGACATAGGTATAATAGGCCACTTATAGAGGGATTGGTTCATAAGGTCAGATACCATCCCAATAATAGCCACATGACATTATTATAGGAATAGAAATGCTTAAAGACATTTTTTGACCAATCATAATTTGTTCTATAGGGAATTGAGTAGTAGCCAAACCAAACTACTTGTTTGAGTAGGTAGTGGCATGAACAATGTATTGGATGCCGAGAAAAATGTATTATACGTCTAGTGTGCTTAGCGAGTGAAGGTAAAAATTGTGAATTGTTGACAAAAGAGGCCAAAAGCTTCCAATGTTGTGATCTTATAGCTCTATAGGCTTGAAGCCTATGATTTCACATCTCTACAAGTCTAAATCCATTGCAAGACAACTCACTAGTGCAGATCAAGGCCCACATCAATCAATAGATTGAATAACAATGTACATTTCAAATGATTTAATTATAATCATATAATGCCAATATCAATGCAACAATGAGGAATGTTTGGTGCAACCCTAGATCTATAATGCTAACAGAGAGGATGACTAATGAATAGTGACAAGATACACGAGGAAATTCTAGTTCACAACAACAAACACATAAGATGATAGAGTGGAGATGACTACAGATAGTGGATAGAAGACATTATGATATAACACATCAGACTAAGACAATTTGGTGTCGTTTTTAGATTCCAACACAACATAACAAAACACTAAGGTTTGTTTTGTTTCTTTAATGGCCTTTACGGAATCTACATGCAACTGCTCTTGTGGAGCTTAGAAACTCCATCTCATAGAGTGTTTTAAAATCTTAGTGTGTCCCTAAGACCTAACCTAGATTGGATATATTCCTTGTGCGTTACAGGCACATTCAACAACCTCGGCTTAGGTTGTATTTCTCTTGCTGGCCTTCTAACTCTTTCACTTAGGCCTTCTTGCACTTTCACACTCTTTCTTGTTTCCACTGCCTCTCATGGTGAACTCATCCTTGTCATGTAATTGTGCCTTACAACTTCTCTCTCCATGATGGTTCCTTCTTACCACTCAATTTCATATTTGAGCTTAGGTTCATTCATACTCCGAGCTTTTTCAATGCCACCTAATTGTCCTGTAGTGCCACATTAACCTAGTCGTTGGAATTTTCTAAATGTTAGGTCTCTGTCATCTACCTTAAACATACAACTTTGACATTTCTTTATTTTTTCCAAATACCCATTATGCCACACACTCCTTGCTCGCACTCTTCAGTGTGCCTTTGTCTTCTTCTAACATGAAATATACTTGGGCTTTCAGGATTTCCAAATGCCTCCTCCACAATTCATGTTATTACACAAATCTTCCTTTGTGCCTTTTTGTTTATGCACTTATTGTCATTGTGCATAACTCTTTGCAATCCATTGTGCCTCCTTCTTACCAACTTGATATGAAACTCCATTGCACTATTGATGCATGAGCATCATAATAACTTGTAAAAATCTTCTAAATATATCTTCAAAAAATGGAATGAGGCTCTTAAGAGTCAGTAGAAAGTTAAATAGGTCCCTATGAGTCAATTTTTAGTTTCCCTCCAATTGTGTGTAGTTTGAGAATTTGAATTTTTAAGTATGAGTCATATGAAGGTAAGGGAACTCGAATTATGTTATAGGATCATTATTGTGGTGTGAATATAATTTCACCTCTATGTAAATACCAATTCACCTCATGGAATCTTCCTTCTTATCTAGCCAACATAGAAGGAGCTAAGAATAAGCCTATCCTAATAACAAGTCCATGATTTTTTTGCAATATTTGATGGAATTAAGAATGAAAAGTTGTTTGAGAAAATCATCCTTGAAGAATAGTCAAAATAAGTTATTAGAATACGAGGGAAGATAGAAAAATCAGAGATAGAACAAGATAGAAAAATCAGAGATAGAACAAGATATGAAATTAAATTAGGGTGTAGAAGTTGTAATTAAGTGTGTAAGAGCCATTAAGGATCCAAGGATCTGTATGAAACCAAGAAGATTTTATGATTACAAATAAGTATTTGAATTTGATATTTACTTCTGTCATTATGGGTGTATGGATCATATAGATGGTATTCTTGAAATGTTGATATTGTACTACTATTAAAGGAATTATCCTTGATTTGAAAAGCCCTTCTGTGTTGATAACAGATTAAGCTTTGCATAATAGTTCATGTGGAAGTTGATTGGTTTCATTCCATATTTAAATTTATATGACTTGCATGTGACTGTATAAACATAAACAACTGTATGGATAATATATACAGGTGTCTTGAAGATTAATTGATGGGAATAATATCAATACAAACCTTGACTATAAGTGGGTATTCTCAAGGTACTTCACCTTTTCAAGCTATCAGAGGTTAGAGTTAAATATATTCTTTTTCCGAGCTTATATTATTTGTATTAATGTCTATTAAGGGTGCAAATATTTACACTGCAATGAGGGTTTGTATTATTAAACAATCACCTTAATTTCTACCTTTTCTCTTGTCATTTTCCATGTAACTCAGTACAAAGCTTATTGTGTAGACTTGTATGAGCATTCTCACACCTGGGTTGTTGAACAAGAAAGTTGTAGGGGAGTCTATTGTAACTTATCAAACTAATTTCAAGTTTTTAAAAGACAAACAAAATAAAATAATATCAAATCTCTCCTATCGGGTTTACAAAGACCCTAACCTAGGGTTTAGACAAAAAACTTTATATATTTTCCATTAAAAAGAATTATAATCCAAGACTAAGAAGAAACAACCTATATAGGATGCTCTCAAAGAATCAAAAGGTCTCATGGAGTTATATGGCCGCAATAACAAGATATTTCTGACAGCCTTAGAGGGGACAATAATAAACTTGCATAAGGCCTAATTATGTTTATATATAGGTGAACTTGGAAAAATCTTTTAAGCATCAAAGATTTGAAACTTGGTGGGCTTCATAAATAGGTAAAAGGGTGCTAGAAAATTTTAACAGTGGCTTGGGAAACTAAGTTATACAAAAACTATACCTAAATTTGTATAAAATTGGACCTAATACAAGAGAGAAAACGTAGTATTTGGTTAAGAAGGAATATCTTGAAGAAATGGGTCCTAATTGATTTCTCATTAGAAATATCATGATGATAAGATAATAATAAATGGTGACAGTCATGTAAAGTCATATCTCACATTAGAGTTCTCATGATTGATGAATGGAAATTGTCGGGCCAGAATATAGAAAACCAAAAAGACTTGTAAGAAAGAGTATTGTTATAAATGGATGGATATGATATTTTAAAAGGAGCATGGATAATTTCATATAGATAAGTAAATATCAAGTAATGAGTTTATCATATGAAAATAGGACAATGGGAAGGTCTGATTTTCAATGGAGGTTATACATGTCAGAACATGGAAAAGGTGTATTCAAGGTTAGTGTAAAGATAGAATGGTAGAATGGTATAAGGACCTATCATAATAATTTATGACCATTTAGAAGGGTATGACAGACATCCTAAAAGTGAAATTGCAATAAAAATTGATTCCTTACTTAATTGATGTTGTTGCCATAACAATGAGCTAATGGAGGAAATATAGGTGAGGTCATTGGTTGGAAACACCAACTAAAGATCTTAAACATCAAATTGATTGAAGAATTCTCAAAAATCATATTTGTGAAAAGATTATTGGTTTACTTGCAAATTTCTTGTTTAAAGATCTTCAGTGACACCTTAATTATTATATTGCAAGTTTGTTATCTTGACCTTGACAATCACAAATTAAATCAAGTTTAAAGATGCTAAATACAGGTAGAAAGGTGTAGGTGTCATCAACTACCAATATCCATTGGGCATGGATTCATACAAATCTCCTTTGAAAGTATACACTCTAGTGCAACCTCTTGAAAGAACTTTGAACACTAAATTGCCTTCTCAAGACAACAACAAAATGTTCCAAAACATTTATGGGAAAGATAACAACACCAATAACGTGCCCAAGGCACATATAGAAATGATACTAAAACAACATTGTGCAAGAAGCACTTGGTGGAAAATAGGACAACTAGCTACTATATAAAAGGGTTAATTATGACCTCAATAAGAAAGCTTGAGGTATATCCCATTAACTTGGAGCTTAAATACTTGAAAGGCTTTGTGTTGCTTGCAACCAAAAATGAGATATGGTCCACTCCACATCGAGTCAAACTTGGTATACCTCTTGAGAATGAGGTTTCCTTCTCTGAATGTTCTTGAAATTGTCTTCTTGTCAAATGATCTCTTTACTTGGGCTCGATGAAGCTCCATTGTATGCATTTATTGGTTTCTAA
Source organism: Taxus chinensis (assembly GCA_019776745.2). Lineage (NCBI taxonomy): Eukaryota > Viridiplantae > Streptophyta > Pinopsida > Cupressales > Taxaceae > Taxus > Taxus chinensis. Next base: position 13,235 of record JAHRHJ020003256.1, on the reverse strand, counting down.
ACTCGTCCAACTCTATTAATTCTACAAATTTAATTGCCATTGCATCTTCTTCCATCATTTCTAGTTGGTTAATGAACTCTAGAGCTAGTAATTCAATGGATATAGGTGGCTTTGCTTCTTTATCGTAGAAAATAATATAAGGTGAATTACCAATATCTCTTTTAGGAGTGATTCTATCAACCTATAAGGTTGTCTTTAACTTTGTATGCCATGATATTTGGTTCTCTTCCATGTTTCTTTTGATAATCCTAATAAGATTCTTATTAGTGGATTCTGCCAAGCCATTCCCTTGAGGGTATTAGCTAGAGGATGTGAAAAAATGGATACCAAGCTTGACTACCCATTCATTTATATTAGTACCATGAAATTCCATTGCATTATTAGAAATGATTGAAGTAGGAACTCAAAACCTAGTGATTGTACCTTCATAGAAGTCCAAAAATGAAGTCTCATTTGCTTCCTTAAGAGCCACTACCTCTGTTCACCTTGAAAAGTAATCAGTAGTTGTAAGAACCCACTTATGACCTGCACTTGAAGATGGGTTAATCATCCCTATGAAATCTTAGCACCATTGCATGAAACGATGCTCTACTTGTATGGGTTAGAGAGGGAGGGCTGCTAGTTTTTGCTTACCTGTAAAGAAAGCACACTTCTTACACTTATTAACCCATGCGTAGGCATCCCTAAACAAGGAAGGCCAATAGTATCCTGCCCTCATTATCTTAAAATTTTTAGTTCTCAGAGAAAAATTTCCACCTGATAGCCCCTCATGGAACTCTTCTAAAATACCATCAATTTGATTTGTCTCAATACATCTTAAGAGAACATCATTGATAACTTGTCTAATTTATATTCCATCTACCAGAACATAAGGAATATACTGCAAGCTAAAATACCTCATTGTAGCTTTGTCCAAACCTTGAGAGCACTCACCCATTTGAAAGAAATGGAGCATGTCTTAAGTCCAACTAATAGGCAATGAAGTCGCAACAAATTGTTGACAATCTTGAAGCACTAGGATATCATTCTTACCATCATACAAATCTAAAGCTATCCTCTCGCATAACCTCTACCTCTAATCAGCGTTGTGACCTTGATATCCAAATCATACTCCTCGTGATCCATCATGCCCTCTTCTCATTTAAGTCCTTGCTCAAGAGGAATTCTTTTACACTTAGGTGTGAGACCATCAAATGAAGTTTATTATTAGAAATTAAGTGCCTAAAATTATGAAGATTCCTTATAACAGAAAGGACTTGTTTCTCTATAAAGGATTATCTTACCTCATAGCCATCCAAGTCTTGACTAAATAATGTTATTGATTATTCCATACCTTCATTATTTTGTTGTACTAACATAGCTGAAATAGTATCAATGCCTCCAAAAGCGTATAAGGTGAAGTATTTAGTAAAATCGGGATTTATGAGGGTAGGAGATTGTGATATCGATTTCTTAAATGCTTCAAAACCATTATAATATAATGGGGCATTGGAAAACTAATAAATTTACTTTCAAAACCCTTATATTTTCTCGTTTATACATATATTTGATCAAAAACCCCTTTGGGTTCTACAAAATTCATCACCAATTTTAATAGATATCCATTTTATTAAATGTCACACTATCCAATTAATTTAAACACATGTGGGTCTCAATCTCCACCCTTGATGGTTTTTCAAATATGATATTATGCTATCATAATGTGAAATTAGGGTTTATCCATAATTGTGTTAGTTAAAATATGTGTAAAGATAAAATAATATCATATTACTGTAAATGACAATTACATATATCTTAAATCATGTCTAGATAAATACTAGCAAATTGTAAAATTATAGGTGAGCTAATCAATGAAAGTACAAGTTAGAGTTAGAGAGGATTTCATCATTTTTAGACTAATATAGGCTAGCAGTGATATGCGAGTGTACAAAAAGGATGTGTAGGGTGTCTTTAAGCTATCATAAAAATATGGAAATGTGATTGTAAGTGTAAGATGAAGTTGTCTGTTTCGGAAAAAATCATCTAGGAATTTTTTTCCAGAACATATGAATTTTTCCTCCATTTATTGTGATTGGATATTTCCTTTATCATTATGTTACTCTATGTTTGCAACTTTACATTAAGTATTTTAAAATATGTGATTGTAGTTCTGTAGTTGACTGGGGGGTCTTCTTCTTCTTCTTTGTTTGGGATTGTAGACACGAAATCACACACTTAGTACTATTACATCACGCCTCTAGTATATCATTATATGCATGATTCCTAAGAAAGAAAACTAGATATTAACAATACTTTTTTTCTTTACATTTACATTGATTTATCTTTTATACTTTCGTCCTTTGTTTTTCTAAAATTGTCTCTTTACTTTTAGACATTACACAACATGTGATTCATATCAGTGTCTTCTATTTTATCTTATGAGCCTCTTGAACACCAATGCCCAGTAGGGACAAGAGCTCTTAGATGCTACTATCCCCTTTAGGTGCTTTTGTCCTCTTTCCCTCTTTTCTTGTGTTTTAAAATGCCACATCAACCATTATCTTTTCTAAAACTTCTATTATCACTTTGGTTTGGCTTTTTAGTTGTTAATGACAAAATTTAAGCAAGGGAATCATATATATACTTGACTTATTATTCTAAGGGGATGGCAATTTTGAGCTATTGCCTCATATATACTACTTGGGCAAAGAGAAACATTCAAAGACTACATTTGAGCTCCGTCATTCACTACATAGGAAGGGAAAATTTTGAATTCTGTCTCACACATTCATCTTGGGGGCAAAGTAGTTATAGTCCGCTATCTTGGTGTAACTAGCACATGAGAAACCTAGCTTCAAGGGACACAATTATATCTCATACACACCAGAACTACATTGATTCTTAAATGTTGAGGTTAGTCTGACTCAAGCATATGCATATTTTATTACATCTAATGTATACTTGAGCCTTGTGCAAGTAGTTAGGTGTTGTTTTACACGTACACGTGCAACAATGAAACCCTATAGCAAAGTAAGAGAGAGAAAAAGTGAGGTGAAGGCTAGATTATGAAACCCTAAAAAGATAAAATATAGACTCACTATCTGGAAACTAGTCCCTAATACAGACACTAGCACCTAGGTGGTCATGTCCTTTTTGGGTGCTACTGTCTAGAAGACTTTCATATCTCTGTTATCCAAATGAAGCATATACAGCTCAGATTCAACCTTTTTTGTCACTGTTTTAGCCCAGAATCAAACTAGAAAATAATTATCAGCTAAGTCATTCTTATCCTCTTATTGATTACACTTATTTTACATTTACATGATATATCTTGTACATATGTTTAAGATATTATCTATTTGATCTCAGTGCTATGATAAATACTTAATTTCATTAAATAATTTTGTGAACCCCAACTGTAACTTCATTAAATAATTTGGCGAACCCCAACTGTGACCATTAATTAGATCCATGTTCTTTCTTCTTCCTTGTCTAAGGTTATGGATAATTATTCTTCTTTCATTCCCACCTACATCTATTCCCAAGTAGTCATCCAAGCTGATTATATACCATTTATCACTCGGTATCCGCCTCACTTCACAACCACCTATGTAAATCCCACTGTTAATTTTGTAACCACTCATCAAAATAAATAACCTTTGGGGATTCCTACCTCTCCCCCTCCTATTAATTTACCCCCTCCTCTCCCTTCTGATTGATCTAAAGACTGTGATATCATTGAGCAATTAAATAATACCCTAACTAGGTTAAAATGGATCCATTACGCATGGAGTTGTGTGTTGTTATCATATTACTCTTTTGATCACTGTTATAATATTTTCTATGATTTATTTTGAATTACTGGATATAGTCATGATATGCCTCACATTGTGGTGACATCTATTACTTGTTCTAAAATTTTCATATCTAATACACATTACTTTTCTTAACCATGTTTAGTTGATATATCATATATGGTTTACATCGTTGATGTTATGGTTGTGTATTTTATAGAATTAACGCTATCTCTTTTGAGCTAAGTGATCCTTTTAAACATCTCTCATTTCAAAAGGGGGCATATTTTGGAATGTTCTAATAAATTCATGCATATTATAATTATTATGCTTCAATTGACACCATCATTCAATATATATTATAGGATTTTTACACATATTGCACCATTATATATACATTGATATCATGTACAAATTGGTTGATAGTAGGCTCAAGTGTTACATATGGTTATTAGCAGGATTAAGTGCTACATGTGGTTGATAGCAGGATCATGTGCTACAAATGGCCAAGAGCGAGATCAAATGATAAAATTATCTCACACAATCTTCGCACTGCATATGATGAAATCAAGGGGAATAAGCTTTAACTATTTCATGGTTTTTAATTTTAGTTCTTTCTTATTTAATGATTTTATAAGAATTATTATTGAGCATTAAAACGTGCTTTGACCTATGATTTTCATGTTTCACATGTATGAAATAAAAAGATAACACTTTCTTAGCTTTGTGGTTAATATACCCACCAAGAGGTTTGCATTTACATTTTATTTTAATCTAACAATTTCAATTTGTAGATTAAAATAGGATCAATTGTAGTACCCAAAATTTGGACCTAAGATGTTTGGAAATAATAATTTCACATATATTCTAACATTATACTTAATTGACTTAAGTAAGGGAATCTCACTCGATTATCACACTATGAATCCATTAGGTTTATAATTGTCCTATAGATAAAACACTTCTATAACCAGCGTGTTGGTACCCAATCTTACACCTCCTGCGGGCCAGGAAGCATTAGTACTTGAAGTGGGATGCTCTAAGTATGATAGACTTGTCATTTTGCAGCCAGGGAAGATGTCTGACAAACTTATTCAGAATCGGGCATTGGAGGGATTGAGTGACACATATAAATGGGATGACCTTTCCTTGTTGCTTCAGGTCCTCCCCTTAACTAGGGTGAGAGAACCCATTTTTTAACCTAAACTTGTGAGAAAAATAAGTGGAATCATAGTTTCTTAGTCTTCTCTTTGAAATTTGGAGATCAATTCTGAATGAACATGGTCAATGTATGCACTATTTAAATCTCACGAGTTGTCACACTAAATAATAAAAATGTCACTTAAGTATGACTCGGGATACTCTAGATAGTGGAAAGTTTGGTTTGCTTCTGCATATTTATGAAAAGGGAAGGTAAAACTACTAAAGTCCCTTGGAAAATGTTCATATGTAAAGAAAACAAAAGTGGTTCAAAAAGGATTTAACAATTGTAGGTTTGTATTTGTGTAGGAGTGGGAGATTAAAGCGGGATAAATTTGATTATACATAATTCTCAAAAACTTTAACAATGTCAGAAAATTACTCAAGGTGAAAAGAACACATCAAACAACCAGAAGCAACCCTTTAACCAGAAGATATGCACTCATGGAAGCCCAAGAATACATGTTTCCACACAATATTTAAGAAATTAAACACAAAACCTCATGTTAACCTCTCAATAAAACATTGACAAATCCTAATTCATTACACCTAAGATTCACTCAAAGAATTACACAAAACTTATTAATAAAAATGGATGCATCATGAATTTAAAATTGTTTACCATACTATGAAAGCAAATCTCTTCCCACAACATAATTGTAGTTGCCTAAACACCACCACTGAGACAAGATCTAGTGTAATTCAGAGGAATTATAAACACAAGATTGCAACATGAGAGACAAATGGTTGATTTAAAGTATATCACCCAAAAACAAAGATAACAATGTTCAAGAACATACACAGTTTATTTCAAGATTTTCATATTTCTCAGCAAGGGAAAATAAAGCCTATGATCTCAATGTTTGTCAATAGTTGTACACTTCCAACCATCTTGACATAATAAGATTTGAAAGGTGAAACAAATCACAGGTATCTCAATTTGATTCAGGTTTTCAAATATACCTATCAGTTCACATTGATTCTTCTAAAATCTTAAAAAAATTAACCCCCCTTTGATACAGTTTTATGCACAATCCTGTATCTACTATAGTTAATCATTGATTCTTTTCTTGACCTCCCCCTTATCAAAACTTATAAATATTTTACAAGATAATATTCCTAAGGAACAATATCTTGATTCTTCTGCTTTGAAAATATCTCATTCCCTATCGTGCCATGTGGAGAGATCTTTAGCTAAATGTTGAGGTGTATATTTCATTCCCTTATGATGAATGGAGATGCCTATGTCATTCATTTGACATCATCAACTTGATCATTCCTATTTTGGGTAGGTTGAGAAACCTTTTTAATGCTATTTTCATTGCGAGTACCCCCAAATAGTTTGATTTGATGTTAATCATTCAAGACTTTTTGGGAATCTTCCTCAAATTACACACATTATTATTACATATCTTTCATGAGTCTAAGGGATTTCCACATGTGTTATGTTACATCAAGACAATTACCTCCAAGTGATATCAGTCTGACTCAATGTTTATCTCCCTCGTAACAATGATCACAAAAGATCTAAAACAATCAACTCACCATGATTTTGACTTGAGCTTAACTCACCAGCCTCATCTTCACTATAAATTCCCACCATTTCTTCTAAAAATTCACATCCCTTCTTTCAAGTGTGAGAAGGGTTAGTGAAATGCTTTGTCTATAATATGGTTTGAGTATCATTAGCATCCCATTTGAAAGACTATTTCCTCATGAGGATTTAAACTTGAAATTTTTATTTGTCGAGCATTCCATCAAGCATTTCTAAGAATCCTCTATTTGGAATTGTAGATCTATGAGGACTATGATGGGTCATTGACAAGGATAGGTTGTTCGAGTGGCTATGATTCGAAAACTAATCAGGATCAGTTCTGTCTTTTCTGCTTTCCAAATGATGTATTTTCATCTTTTCAGGTGGGAGCATAAAAAAACTCCTGAGGTGTTGAAACAATTTTGGCTCAAGAGCAGGTCGACTGTGAAGGGTGCATAGTTAACAATACATGCCCCTTTATTTGTAATGATATTAATTTATTGTGAAACAAATTCCTATAGAATCTTATGTGCTCGATGAAGGGAACTTTATAACACATTGTGTTACTGACTCTTTTACTTGTAAGGTGACTCAGTTGGAGCAACATGTTTATACTTTGGAACCAAGAGGCCAACAAAATCTTTGCCTTCACAACCCCCCTTGGAGCGTCGCCATCATGGTCATGAAGAGATGCAAGGGTGAGTCTAGCTCCAAAACTCCTTGCTCAACTGATGTCCTAAAAACTCATGATTGTGATTCCCAACTACAAGGCTCTCACTTCCATTCCACCCTCTACCTTTAAAGCATCAGGGAACAAATCACTTTCCAAGGGTGGTTTTCTGGATCTCAAAGGGTGGGTTTCTTATTAAAAGAAGAACATAGAGATTATTGGCTATTTTGGATGGTCCTAGGGCAAATGTCGATGAGCTCATGGCTCTAGGAATGTCTCATATTTGGCAAGGGACATTTTTTTGTGCACAATGGCATTTGGGACAAAGAATTTGTACCTAGGAAGAATAGGATTTTAAATTAAAATTCCTTTTCAGAGAGGATTTCTTAATAGTATAAGCCATTAGGTATCTTTCCACTTAGTCCTTTTTTGATATAATGTCAATAATGTATGTAAACCTATTCACTGGGATGGGGCCCCTACAGAACCCCATTTTGCTTTCAAATGCAAAAGTTTCAAGATGTTACAATGAATTTCATGTTAATAATAGATGTAGAATTCTACACAAAACAAGAATGAAATCCTATCAATTATTCCCCATTACATACATAATTGAGATCTTACTAGTTATAATAATATTCTGCATGTCATGAATCAGAAGTAACAACTAAAAAATGAAGTTTTTTTTAGAAAATACGGATCCTAAGCTTGCTCACGAAGTCAGCATGATCACCTAGAGGATTCATGTCAGTCAGAGGATCACGTCAGTTAGAGGATCACTGTCAGTCATTTGCACTCCAAGCATTAAAACTCTTTTGGAAGCATCTACATTAACTCACCCTTCAAAGTCATGTGTGATGTAAAAAGAAACACACTAGCAAAAACTATACCTATTCAACATCCTCACACCACATTAATGTCTATCATGTACTGATATGTGGCTCTTTCAATTTGCGAATTAAAAGTTAGCTCGTTGAATGAACTTTGTTCCTTCGTTGCCTCCGACCTCCAGTAGCTTCGTTGCTAACTCAGTAGGAATGTGATGTTGAAGCACATTTGTTTCCACATTTTTGATGTATTGATCAAAATCCCCCAATGAGAAACCTTATTTTATTGGATCGTTGGATTACACTGAAAATGCCCATTTGTAGGTTTGTCTTTGTCAAATTTTATCTCTTATTTGCCATCAAATACCATCTCTTATTTTGAACTTTTTACAATGGTGTGCATGAAGACAAAACAACTTTGACAAATACCCACTATTAAATCTTAAAAAACAAACTTATTGACCCAATTCATGTTACACCTTTGGACATTGACACGGTTAAATATTATGCATATTGACCATCCCTAAATAAACCTCAGGCAACACTAAAACTCCTTGACCCACAATTCTACTAATGTCCACATCAAGTTGGTTTATAGACTGTCGCAAAGAAAATTGGGAAGGATCCCTTCCCAATTTGATATTGCAATTCATTTTCAATATTGATCTCCACTTGATTCATTTATGTTGATTGAGCATATGGTTAACTCTGCATACACTTTTTATTTGTTTTTTAATATCAAAGATCCTTTCCCCTGCCCTTTTGAGAAAAATGCACGTAGCAACTTGATTGAAACTGATGAAAATCTTCTCTGAGAGCCTTCTCACTAGATTAACTTCCTATTTTACATGGTAGCGAATATAATGTGAGTAGGAGGATTGAGTGATTAACTTCTTGCAACTTTCTTCTGATCTAATACAAAACTCAATCTTTCTTTGAATCCTTGCATATTCAACCAATGCGAAGGATCTTGAAACCTTAGCTAGATGCCTAAAGAATAAGTCTGGGATTGATTCCTATAAACTGCAACTGTGACATCCTGAAACCGTGAGCTCGTTTCCCTAGTAGGCTTCCCTAATTGCATGTGCTTGAGATCATTTGCATGCACAAGTAGACAAGAGACACATATCTCATAAATATGAACGCCAAACCTTGATGGGGAGTTGCACGATCTCTAGGGTCCATGAACAGTCCATGTGATATGGTAATGTAATAAATTCATATGTGGATAGATCCTTGCGGTTTCAACACAAGCTTTTTTGAGGTTTTGGGAAGGAAATTGCTTGTGATATCTAGAAACTTGGCCGCTAGATTGAACTTGACTCCCTTTTCCTTCTCTTGAAGGAGGTACGTCTTTACCAACCAGTCATAGAAAGATTACCATGCAACTTTAACTTTTTTTGTTGGTGTGAGGTGTGGATTTTCAGCCGAAGGCAATGATCCAATATTTGTTGATGTTCCTTACATATCTAATGAAAAATAACCTATATCTTTGTAAGAAAAAATTCTCCTTTCATACACTATGGCTAATAATGAATACCATCTTTGGCGACTCTAACATTCATGGATACATAAATGTTGAGACTGGTCAATACACTTCTAACTTTTTGTTACCCATTGCTTTGTCACCTTGAAAACCTTATACTTAAGACAAACAATTATTCAAGTACACTTACTTTTCACTCTTAAACTTTCATCTGGGGTGGCCATTATCACTCTGCTATCTTCAAATTTTGAATTTGGACATAGTGGAGTGGCACAAATACATTTCTTAGCTTCCTTCATTCACCCAACATATCCCTATCATACTTGGAGTAAAATGGCTCCTAGTTTATTTGAAATAGTTATTATAGGTCCATAACAAGTGGTAGTTTGGTATTACAAGTCTCCTTGGGATTTCTCACTTAGCAACTCAATCTCTAATTAACTTTATTCTTTAGTAACCAAATGGAACACTAACAAATATTATTCCTAACCAGGGAAAATTTTAGTGGCGAATTTTCGTAAACTCACAAAAATCGAGGATTATGGAAATTTGAATTTGTGAAAATATTATGTGTGATTCAAAGCTGACTTATTCGCCAAAAAATTTGGTCAACATGTCCCTTATATTATTCATTTCACCTAGATTTTACACATATATAAGAGCTTATGAATGTAATTCGCCACCATTTCGAATCATATTGTGTGCATATTTGCCAAAGTAAACATAAGAAAAACCTCAGCTGCTAACACTGAAGTCTAAAATCTGAGTCGTCTAACCATAAGGCGTCCAACCCTTGTGAGCCGTCCAACTCTGAGCCATCCATCCCTGACCCGACTAACTCGTGCAATCCCTTAACCGTTCAACCCTGAGCTGTCCAACCCCTTAGTCATCCAACCCTTGAGCCATCCAACCCCTGAGTCATCCAACCCCTCCAACCCCTTAGCCATCTAACACCTAGCCATCCAACCCCTAAACTGTTGTCTAACCCCTCAGCCATCCAACCACCTCAGCTATCCAACCCCTCAGCCGTCTAACCACTTAACCATCCAGCCCTCTCAGTCATGAGTTCATCCATCTACCCCTAATATCGTCCAACCCCTGGTCATCCAATCCCTAAATCCATCTAACCCTATATCCGTTCAACCACTTAGTCGTCTAACCCTTTACCATCCATTCTCAGAGCCTTAGAACATAAGAACATAAGAGTCTATCCCCTAAGCAGTAGTCATGGATACTAGAAAGCAAGGCAAGAAGATTACAAATCCAGCCAATTCAAAAAAGGGTGCAAATACTTTGCTTGGCTATTTTGGAAAATCACAAAAAATGAAGTTGGTTTCTGTATCAGCTGAAAATATCGGTATGTGGCAAGTGATATTTACATGGTTATTTTATCTTACGTTACAGATATTTAATAATTATGTTTATGATATTATTATTGGAGCTCTTTGACATTTGTACTCTGTAAAAATTTAACTATAGATAAGATTAATACTATATATGTAACAATTTTATAAAATTATTTGCTAGACATTTCAGAAATTCCTTTACAAAATAATCAATTTATAGATATCTGATGATCCATTATATGTTGAGGCAAACATTTTATCCCTTGATGAAATAGAAGTACAAGAAAATTCAATGAACTCTCATGTATACACCAGCAAAGGAAGCTTCTACTCTAAGGTCTATTTGCAGAAAAAGGAGACATGAGTTTCAAAATATTTCTACTGACAACCCAGATGCAGAAGTTGAATCTCAAGGAAAAAAAGAAAATATGTTAAAAGAAAGATGACAAATTGGACAATTGGAAGGAAATTTTAGTTCGAATGGGCTCTAAAATATCCTTTTATTGAACCTGTGTACATAGAAAATTGTAATGATATTCCAACACAATGTCGATGCAAAATATGCGGTAGGAAACAGGGGAAGGATCACATGATGCAGCTCAAACTAGACACAATTGAAAAACATTGTGGGAAAATATACATTTCCCAAAAGCTTAAGGATGGCAACATAGTCAGAACACATAAATGGAAAGATGCAAAATATTATCTACATGTCAAATATGTAGAAGAGTATGAAAAGGAACCAAAAAAATCAAATATGTAAATGGAAAAGGTGGGACCATAATAGCAAAATTGAGCAAAGCCATGGAGGCAGAAATGCGTGCAAAGGGTATTCAATTTGCAACCATATTTCATATAATGAAAAGGGGAAGACTGATGTCATATTTCAGAGAAAATAAAATGTTGTATCAAGTTATTGGTTTACGGAATCGTTCCTCAATCTCACTGGTCAAATACCAATGTAGCTGGGAGATTGTAAAATGTTTGTCTCTGGTAGAGAAGAAGGATCTGAAACTGTGTGTTTAAAAGACAAAGTATATTTCCCTTTCTTTAGATGAGGTTACTATAGTGGATAATATTTCATGAATATGTATTCATGTTTACACATTTGCTAATGAAACAAGGACTCCACACCTCTTGGCAAATCATAAAATGACAAAGAATTACAATTCTGAAAATATTTATAAATTGGTGGTGTTGAATCTGAAGGATATCGTCAGAATGGATGACATTTCCATTGCAACAAAATTAGTTTGTGTCAGAACCGATGGTGCATTTGTAATGCAGGGAGCCAAAAATGGTCTTTGCGTTAGAATTCAGAAAACTGTTGCTCTGTATACGGTTGTTGTCCACTGCATGGCTCACAGAATGAATCTCGCCTACAAAATTGTGAGCACATTTGAAAATGTAACTAAAGTGGAGGAATTGATACGTGATCTTGTATGCCTATTATTCTTGCAGTCCTAAGAGATTTTTAGAATTTCAGAAAAAATGCTATTGGACTGACAAAGGGAAATTTTTTTCTCAAAGATGTAGATACCAAATGGATATCTATGTATGAATCTTCCTGTAGAATATATGATGAATATCCTTCATTGACAAGATTTATGTTTAAATACCGCAAGGATATAGATAAAGCTAAAGAATCTATTGTGCCGTCTAACATGACATAGAAAGTTTACTTACACTCTACAGTATTTTTCCCATGTTGATGGAGCTTAATATTTTAATGAAGCATGCTCAAGATCAGTCTTTCTACATTACAGACTTTATAAGACTCAGAAGACGTGTTTGCTGGAGTCTAGAAAGTTTATATATTTCTGATGGGAGTTTTCAGGGTGCTGCTTTCGAAAACTGGAATGCATTGATAGATTTATAAAATCTCCATGTGCTTCTTAAAGTGTAATATAAATGATCATCTGTGTATAACGAGTACATGGAAGAGAGATTCAACTTCATACGTACCAAAAAAGAATTGATATGGCTAACTTAGAAATAAAAGAAGTAAGAGTGACATGAAATTTATATGATGCACGATATTAATGGAAACTAGGAATAAATTGAGAAAGATCTTTAAATCGTTAGCTAAAGAGATCTGGGAAATATTCAATAATGATAAAATACTTGAAGCAATGGGAGTTGTAAATCCACACTTTTGGAATTTGTCTGGTGGAAAACCTTATACATCTATCAGTCATTTATTTGTCAAAAAACATGGGTGATCTAACTGATCATTTCTATAAGACTGAAGAGATAAATGGATTTTTTGTAGACGGAATTTTGGAAAGAAAACTACTTAGTTCAAAGTCATTGGATTTTGCTAATACAATGATATGACACAGGTTCAACTTCTACAAAACCAACATGATTATGGTGCCATCAAAAGGATTTGGAAGGAT